>JBBPBX010019707.1:0-10449 GCA_038048925.1 Garcialebias charrua | reverse complement strand
ATATATATATATATATATATTAAGATTGACCTCTGATCGTTTTTGCTAAAACAATGTGAAATGAATGAAAATTTCTCTCCAAAATAGTTTAAAATTAGCGCCGTTTTTTTACATGGTAAATACGGATTTTCCCGTCGCGCGATTATGACGTCACATGTAGACTCGGCTCGAACTGGCACATTGAATACAATGAGGAAGATACAAACGCATCCGTCCAATTTAGCCATTTAAAACTTTAGATTTTAGCGGTTTGTCTTCAGAGAAGCCAAAGTTATTTCGAGTGATCAACCAGAAACAGCAGGTTATAATTTTTTTTCTCCTGATGCTGTTCTTTATAGACTTTTCACTTCAGGAAGTGAGCAGCTGTGTGATGACTTAGGAGCTGCAGGTTGATGAGGCAAATGGTAATATATTAGTTAATGTTTCTAATAATTATTCAACATTAATTTATAGTTTAAAAAAGTATTCCCTTTTAAAATATCTGGAATATCTGGAAAGTTAAAAGATGATGTCAGGGAAGCTTTAAGGTTAGTTTTTTGTTGTGGGTGTTAGACTTAGCGTTTCTAAGTTCAAGTTGGACAATGCGACTTATAGGGTGGAAAATACGGTAGTTTAAACCTGATTAGTTTATTTACTAACTTGTGTTTGGACGACCTTATTATCCCATGAAGTCAGTGAATTTGTGAGCCTTGTAAGGTTTGATCTGATTTCGATGTACCCATTTAGCAATTGGTTCTTTGTGGCCTTTGCTGATTTTGATTCCGTAGACAATTGAGGACACTTTGTCTTTGTCTTGGGCATGACCTAACATCACCCCCCTGTGGTTATGGGGGACCACAAACACGGGTGAGGACGTCCGTCCATGGGCACAAGTTAGGATGCCATTGTCTAGTTTAAGCTGTTCGCGCAACTGAGAGTAGACACAAGGGCGTAGATTTCATCTCATTATTGGGGGGGACCGTAAGCAGGGACATTTTTTAAGAGCAATTTGGGGGGGGGGGGGGGTAAAGTTACAGTTGTAGGAGGTGGTGAAGAGACGACACAGGAGACGGGATGTAGATCTTCACTTTTAATCAACTCCTACTAAACTGGCGGGAAACACCCAACACCGCCTTATATATCCAATACCACATCCGGTCCTCTGGACCTTTCACAATAAAACATCCTGTAATGCCTTCGGTCCACTGGGTGTGAGTAGAGCCCCCTAGTGGTCCACCACACACGCCCCCCCAGAACACCCAGTAAGGTCCATCACTAGTCCCGCATTTTAGGTTTGATCAAACGACCAGAACGGCTGAACCTGGGCCCTGCAGAACCAGTCTGATGAAGCGGAGGGCTACGAGGAGGGTCTGCCGAAGATTCGGGCTCCAATGGACGTTGAGAGTCTCTGGAAGAAGGACCGCAGTCCGTTAGCAATGTGGATGGAGGTCTGCCCCTGCGAGGAGCCTGGGCCGTAACAACCTGATCATCTGACATAACATGAGCTGGTTTAAGCCTATCGATACAGACAGTCTCAGTACGACCCCCTAAATCTAAAAGGAAATGTTTCGGACCTGGTTGAAGAACCCGAAACGGTCCATCATACAAAGGCTGTAGTGGTGTCCTGTGTGCATTGTGTTTGACAAAAACAAATTTAGAGGACTCCAGACTCTTAGGGACAAACGACTGCGGTAAACAATGGTGTACCGGGCCGGGGACACGAAAAGGGGCCTCCTGAGGTGAAAAATGTAGCAACGGTGGGGCGAACTGTGGTGAGGGTACCTCAGGTAAAAACTCACCGGGGACGCGCACAGGTTGACCGAAAACCAGTTCAGCCGGGGAAGAGCTCAGGTCCTCTTTGGTTGCGGTACGTAACCCCAACAAAACCCAGGGAAGACGGTCAATCCAGTTGTCACCGGTCAATGCAGCGCGAAGTGCGGCTTTCAATGACCTGTGAAACCGTTCACACAAACCATTAGCTTGGGGGTTGTAAGCGGTGGTCCTGTGAACGTTAGTCCCCAGACCCTTGGCCATGGTAGACCAAAGTTCAGAAACAAACTGCGGGCCCCTGTCCGATGTAATGTCTGAAGGGGGGCCAAAACGCGCCACCCAGGTAGACAAAAATGCCCGGGCCACCACTGCAGATGTCGTGGATGTCAGAGGAACCACCTCAGGCCACCTGGTGGTCCGGTCTATCATAGTCAGCAGATGAGTAAAACCTTGTGACGGAGGCAGAGGGCCTACCAGGTCTACGTGCACATGATCAAACCGCCGACCTGGGATGGAGAAGGGTTCCAAAGGTGCTTTGGTGTGTCTGTTAACCTTAGCACGCTGGCATGGGACACACGCTGCTGCCCACTCCTTAACCGCTTTACGCAGACCGGGCCAAACAAACTTTGCACTGACCAGTTTCACCGAGGCTCTAACACCTGGGTGAGAAAGGGAATGTAAGGAGTCAAAAACGCGGCGTCGCCATGAAACTGGAACCAGGGGGCGGGGCCTGCCAGTAGAAACATCACAGAGCAGGAGAGGACCGCCGTCATTCACCTGCCGTTCCTCCAACTCGAGGCCTGTGGGCCCGGACTGGAGCTCGAGTATTTCTGCGTCGCTACGTTGGTCCGCAGCCATAGCAGAAAAATCGATGCCAACGTACACGGGAGAGATCAGCACCCGAGAGAGACAGTCAGCCACCACGTTGGATTTTCCAGCCACATGCTGAATGTCTGTAGTAAATTCAGACACCGCTGCGAGGTGGCGTTGCTGGCGAGCAGACCAGGGGTCAGAAATTTTTGACATCGCAAACACCAAGGGTTTGTGGTCAACATATGCAGTGAACCGGCGGCCCTCCAGGAAAAACCTGAAATGGCGTGTGGCCAGGTAAAGCGCCAGCAACTCTCTGTCAAAAACACTGTATTTAAGCTCGTTGTCCCGCAGCGTACGGCTGAAAAATGCAAGCGGCTGCCAAACCCCGGAAACCTGCTGTTCTAACACAGCCCCCACCGCAACATCAGATGCGTCGGTTGTTAAAGCTATTTGCGCCGCTGGGGATGGATGGGCCAAAAGGGCAGCAGTGGCCAGTGCAGCTTTAGCATCACCAAATGCCTGTAGGCGTTCTGGTGTCCAGTCAACACTGTCGTTGGGCTTTTTCTTTTTCAGCGCTCCATAGAGCGGACGCAGCAGCTGTGCTGCCCTGGGGAGGAAACGGTTATAGAAGTTAACCATTCCCAAAAATTCTTGTAGCGCTTTAACAGACTGGGGCTGTGGGAAATCTGACACCGCCTGCACTTTGTTTGGTAATGGGACTGCACCACTTGCAGAAATGCGGTGGCCCAAAAAGTCAATGACTGGCAGCCCAAACTGGCATTTCGCTGTATTTACAATCAGGCCATGTGCTGCCAGGCGCTGAAAAACCTCACGGAGGTGGGACAAGTGCTGCTCAGCCGAGCTGCTAGCCACCAGGACGTCATCCAGGTACACAAATACGAAGGACAGACCCCTTAGGACTGAATCCATCAACCGCTGAAATGTTTGTGCTGCACCTTTAAGACCAAAAGGCATGCGCAAAAACTCAAACAGGCCGAAAGGCGTGATAACAGCGGTCTTAGGGACATCCTCCACATGCACAGGAACCTGGTGGTACCCCCGTACTAAATCTACTTTAGAAAAAATGGAGGTCCCAGCCAGGTGCACTGAAAAATCCTGGATGTGGGGGATGGGATAACGATCGTTCTCTGTGATGTTATTAAGGCGGCGGAAATCCCCACATGGACGCCATTTGCCGTCTGCTTTGGGCACCATGTGCAGGGGGGAGGCCCACGGACTGTTTGAGCGTTGCACGATGCCTAAACGCTCCATGTTAGCAAACTCTTCCTGTGCTATTGCTAGCTTAGTAGCATCGAGGCGGCGTGCACGTGCGAACACCGGGGGGCCCGTTGTGGGAATATAATGTTCGACCCCATGTTTTGTGTTTGTGTTTGCAAAATCAGGAACAGTCAGCGAGGGGAATTCAGACAATAAACGCTGAAACACATTACCCGAAGCTAAAAAGTTAGCATGCATTAAAGGCCCAGCTCCTCGCGTCGCACAAGGCAGTGACGAAAAAGACACAGCGTCGATCAAACGCCTGTTAGCTACATCAACAAGGAGTCCATGAGCACAAAGAAAATCAGCCCCTAAAATAGGGACTGAGCTAGCAGCTACAACAAAGTTCCACTGGAAGTCCCGTTCATGGAAACACACAGTCACCAACCTTTCGCCAAACGTCTTGATGGGATAGCCGTTAGCCACGGTTAGCTACGGCCCACAGCCTTCTGCCAACCTGTCAGAGCCAGTCGGGGGAACGAGGCTCTTCTGCGAACCAGAGTCCACCAGGAACCGCCTCCCCGACCTCGAGTCTTCGATGAAAAGCAGCCTTTCCTTGTCGCCAACGGCCGCGACTGCTAGCGGCCGCTGGCGTACTCGTTTCCCTGCGGCTTGAAGCTGCACAGTGGGGCCAGCCAGGGGTGTGGTCGTGAGATGGAGTGAGTCGCACTTGCCAGTGCTCCGGGTAAAATTTATTTTTTAGTACCACCAAGCCCTCTATATGTAATATTTTTTCCTATCATCACGCACATAACGTCCATCAAGTATCTATTTTGAAGATTTTGGATTAAAAAATGTCTCAGAGGTCGGCAAGATCGAAGAAGGACGATGACGCTGGCCTAACCCTCGAGGCAATTACCTCGCTGCTGGAGGAACACCGCGCCGCGCTGTCAGCTGAATTCAAACAAACTTTTCACCAGCTGGATCTCAAATTGGACCAGACCCGGCTCGCGGTGGAGGAACACGGCCAGCGTGTCTCATCACTGGAACTTGTCACTAACGACCTGAGCCAGCGCATGTCGGAGGTGGAAAACACCTGCTCAACTCTCCAAGAGGAAAACACCAGATTAAGATCTAAACTGGCGGATTTAGAAAATCGAAGCAGACGGCAGAATATTCGTGTGCTGGGTTTACCGGAATCTATTGAAAGCGGACGTCCCACAGACTTTTTCTCCAACCTGCTGTGCGACATCTTCGGGCGTGACACGCTTCCTTCTCCACCCGAACTGGACCGGGCTCATAGAACTCTCGCTCCGAAACCCGCCTCGGACCAGCGGCCGCGCCCGGTTATCCTGCGAGTGCACCGGGTCCAGGTTAAGGAGCTGCTGATCCGGGAAGCTCGACGCAGAGGCAGGCTTGAATACCAGGGGAAACCAGTGCGGATCGTGGAAGACTACAGCCCAGAAGTCCTCAACCAGCGAGTGGAATATAAGGACGTGATGTCCGCACTGTATTCTCTGGGTCTAAAACCTGCTCTGCTTTTTCCTGCTCGACTTCGCGTGACTTTACCTGATGGACACAGAAAGTGGTTGGGCTCTGTGGAGGAGGCGCAGAAGTTCAGTGACACCTTTCAAGCTTCACAGCGCAAGTAATATTTAAACTTTTCTTTGACTGATGAGCAATGTACGGAAGCGTATTGCTGACACCAATGCGCTGTTCCCGCACTGGCTTTGTTTCTGTTTACACTAAACTTTTCTTTACATGAGGTGAGGAACAGATGAGCAGGACTCTGCCCATACTCTGATTATCTGAGACTTTTTTTAGTTGCAGCTTTTTTTGAACTATTAACATTTTTGAAATGAAACATTTTTCCTTTTCTGGTTTACCTGTTGACTATTTTGAGCTGAATCTTGGGTTAGTCCTGGATTGATTGATAATTAATTTGAGATTGGGATTAATTTAACTTTACGTTTGTATATGTGTGCGTGATTACCGGTACACATTTATGTGTATACATTTTTTTGGCCTTGCATACTTTAAACTAGTTTGTGAGGTGCTTATAAAAAAATTTTTTTTTTTTTTTTTTTTTAGGCATTAGGTATTTAGGCACATAAATAATTGAAGTAGGCCTATCCAGGTATAAAAATGGGTGAAATATATAATGTTTTTAATATATTATTTTGAACTATTAACATTTTTCCTCTTCTTGTTTACCTGTTGACTATCTTGAATTGAATCTTGAATTGGTCTTGGACTGATTGAAGATTTAATTTAGGATTAGGATTAATTTAACCTTGTTTATATGTGTATGCGTGATCACACATCTATGTGTACATTTTTGGCCTTGCATGAGGTGCTTATACATTTTTTTTTCCTCTGATGATACTGGAGCACTAGTTTAAAAGTTAGACAGGAGACTTATTTTTAATTTCTATGGAGCTTGCTGCTTCTGTCTGTTGCAGCTGTCCAGGGTGGGAAAGGGAGGGGGTGGGGGGTCCATCACTGCCATTAATTTATATTTTCTTTCACTTTGCCAAGAACTGCACAGCCATCAACACATTAGACTGTATTACCTACCTTTCTTATACAAATTATTAGTAATATGAGTGGTCAGTTGGTGTTGTCAAGCTGGAACGTCAAAGGTTTGAACCACCCCGTCAAGAGAAGGAAGGTGCTTTCTCATTTAAAACAGTTAAAAACAGGCATTGCTTTCCTGCAGGAGACTCACATTAGAAGTGACGATAGCAAACGATTACTGCAAACATGGCACGGGCAGAGTTTCCATTCCTCATTTCGAGCAAAGGCTCGGGGCGTCTCGATCCTCATCAGTCAAGACATTTCATTTGAACCTTTTCAAGTTAACTCAGATAAATATGGTCGTTTTGTGATTGTTTCCGGTAAATTGTACAACACACCAGTAGTGCTAGTTAATGTTTATGCCCCAAATACGGATGATGTTGGTTTCTTTGAGAAATTATTCTCACTGCTCCCGGACCTAAACACATACTCATTGATACTCAGCGGTGACTTGAATTGCTGGTTGGACCCAGTTTTGGACAGATCCTCTACAAACCCTGCCACAGCCAGCAGGTCGTCCCACACTATTCGTGCCTTTCTATCTAAGTATGGCCTGTGCGATGTATGGCGTTTTTTACACCCAGCTGAGAGAGAATATTCTTTTTTTTCTCATGTTCATCACTCGTACTCGAGGATCGATTACTTTTTCATGGACAACAAACTTCTTCCCTCTGTCCGTGGCTGTGACTACCATAGTATTGTCATCTCAGACCATGCACCTGTCACTCTGTCTTTGTCCCTCCCTGACATTCCTATAAGGAGTAGACAGTGGAGATTCAATTCAACGTTACTGTTAAACAATGATTTTGTTACATTTATAGAAAAAGAAATAACCTTCTTTCTATCCATAAACAGAACTCCTGGGATCCCACTGTCAACAGTTTGGGATACCCTTAAGGCCTATCTTAGGGGACAAATCATTTCATATACCGCCCGGCTGAGGCAAAAATCTCAAAAAGAAAGAACTGATTTAGCCCAGCAGATAAAAGAAATTGATCAACAATACGCTCAAAACAAATGCCCTAATCTGTACAAAAAAAAGTAGAACTCAAAACTAAGTTTGATTTATTGTCTACATACTCAATAGAACAATCACTTTTGAAAAGTAAATCATCATTTTACATACATGGAGAAAAGTCAGGAAAACTACTGGCAAATCAGTTGAAGGGTGCCATGGCTAAACAAATCATCCCTAAGATCCAATTAGAGAACAGCACCACAACTCTAGATCATTTACAAATTAACAGAGCATTTAATAATAATAATAATAATAATCATTTTATTTAAAAGCGCCTTTCATGACACCCAAGGACACTTAACAAACCAACACAGTGAATACAGAGCAAACATTATCAGCGACAAATTGAAATATAAAATACATAAAGGATATAAAATGGAAGATAAAAATACATTTAGTAAAGTTAATGATAAGCTAGTCTAAAGAGATGTGTTTTCAGGGCAGTCTTGAACAGAGAAAGGGAGGTGGTGTTTCGAAGGTCGGGCGGTAGAGCGTTCCAGAGGTGAGGGGCAGAGCAGGTGAAGGCCCTGCTCCCCATGGTGGAGAGGCGGGCAGAGGGTACATGGAGTTGTAGTGAAGAGGAGGACCTGAGAGAGCGTGATGGGATGGAGATTTGTAGGAGGTCAGATAGATAAGGAGGGGCAAGGTTGTGGATAGCTTTGAACGTGAGGAGTAGAATTTTGAAGATGATGCGTGATTTAACCGGGAGCCAGTGGAGCTGCTGCAGGACAGGAGTGATCACATTTAAGGACTTTTATTCCCATTTATATACTTCAGAATCACAAACCAACAAGAATTTATCTTCTCAGTTCTTCAAAAAGACCAATATGCCAAAACTCACACCCAACCTGAAAGATGCACTGGAGATCCCAATATCCCTGACAGAAATTGTGTCAGCTGTATCGGTAATGCAGTCGGGCAAATGTCCGGGTCCTGACGGCTTCCCCGCTGAATTTTTTAAGAAATTTTCTTCATTACTTTCCCCACTCCTACACTCGGTTCTCTTAGAGTCATTTGACCAAGGATCCCTTCCGAAATCTTTCTTAGAGGCCTGCATTACCCTCATTGCAAAGAAAGGAAAAGACCCAACTCACTGTTCCTCTTATCGACCAATCTCCCTTTTAAATACAGACGCCAAAATTTTAGCCAAAGTTCTTGCTCAAAGGTTGGAAAAGATCCTTCCTTTCATCATATCAAAAGACCAGACTGGATTCATTAAAGGCAGGCACTCCTTTTTTAATGTCAGACGCCTTTTGGACATTATTTACTCTCCTTCGGATACTGTTCCTGAGTGTGTGATTTCCCTTGATGCGGAGAAAGCATTTGATCGGGTTGAATGGGACTACTTGTTTAATGTTCTTGACAAATTTGGTTTTGGCCCCAATTTCATTACATGGGTGCAACTAATTTATTCACATCCCACCGCAACCATTCGTACCAACTCTCAGATATCCAAACCCTTCAGTCTACATCGAGGAACTCGCCAGGGATGCCCACTGAGCCCTCTACTTTTTGACCTGGCAATTGAACCTCTTGCCACTGCTTTGCGGTCCTGTGACACAATTTCAGGAATCTGGAGAGGCGATATGGAGCACAAGGTCTCCCTTTATGCTGATGACCTTTTACTTTTCATTTCTCATCCGACTGACACGCTGCCCTCCGTTTTATCATTACTTGAGGAATTTGGAATAAATTCTGGTTACAAATTAAACCTGAGTAAAAGTGTAATTTTCCCTGTCAATACCCTGGCGCAGACTCTTGACTATGGTAAATGGCCTCTTAAAATTGAGAAGACAAAATTCTCTTACCTGGGTGTTACAGTTACGAGGAGGTATAAAGATTTATATCAAGAAAACTTTGTCTCTCTGTTGAATCAGACAAAGCAGGCATTATCCCGATGGTCACCGCTTTCCATTTCCCTCATAGGCCGTATTAACTCAGTCAAGATGGTCACTTTACCTAAGTTTTTATATCTTTTTCAAAATATTCCTGTTTTTATCCCTGGTTCATTTTTTGTTCAGTTAGATTCCATCATTTCATCATATCTGTGGCAAGGAAAGCGTCCACGCTTAAATAAGACACTTCTCCAAAAAACTAAGGCCGCAGGCGGTCTTGCCCTTCCAAATTTCCGCCTTTATTATTGGGCAGCAAACTTGCACTGTCTAGCATTCTGGTCATTCTATTACAACAGGCCTGACAGCCCTGACTGGGTAGAGATGGAGTCACAGTGTTCTGGGAAATGGTCATCCGTGGCTTTCTTGGGATCCTCACTCCCGCTTCCACCACTTACAACTGTTACAAATCCAGTTATAAAACACTCACTAAAAATCTGGGCACAATTTCGTAAATATTTTGATTTCTCTAGTCTCTCTCTTTATAGTCCTATTATGTCTAACCAACTTTTTAAACCCTCATCTCAGGACTCTGTTTTTAAAGAATGGCAAAGAAGGGGTATAGTACGCTTCAATGACTTGTTTCTCAATAATACTTTAGCTTCATTTCAACAACTATGTGAAAAATTTAGTCTTCCCCAGTCCCATTTTTTTCGGTATCTCCAAATACGGCACTTTATTACTCTTCATTTGTCCAACCTCTCCATTTCAACTGATAGCAGTATTGTTGACACTATTCTTTCTTTAGACCCAAATAAAAAACAGTCCATTTCATTCATTTACAGTAAACTATTGGATTTGAAGCGTGCTTCCTCAGATAAAGTCAAAGCTGCTTGGGAAGAGGATCTCGGCTCCTCTATTTCAGAGGACTCTTGGGCCTCCATACTCAAACTGGTGAGCTCCAGCTCTCTCTGTGCTAGACACTGTCTAATACAATTTAAAGTGGTGCACAGAGCTCACATCTCTAAACTTAAACTGTCCTCTATGTATCCTGATGTCAGCCCATACTGTGTGAGATGCAAACATGCTGAAGCCTCTCTCTCCCATATGTTTTGGTTTTGCCCATCTCTGAACAAATATTGGCGGGAAATCTTTCAGACTCTATCACGTGTACTAGATACACGTCTGAACCCTGACCCACTGATTGCTCTGTTTGGTCTTGTAGAGGGCATGACAAACCTA
>JBBPBX010019706.1:28277-44177 GCA_038048925.1 Garcialebias charrua | reverse complement strand
TATATATATATATATATATATATAATCTAGGTGTGTGTGTGTGCGTTTATTTATATATATAATTTATGTGTGTGTGTGTTTAGTTATATATATAATCTAGGTGTGTGTGTGTTTGTGTGTGTTCATAAATGAACCCTAATGTTTGTATACTGTACTTTTCTTTTCCTCCTTTCTGTTATATTTCTGCATAAGGTGAGTTCCAGGGATGGATGACGCTCCAGTTGGTCCAGGGATGGATGTCACTCCAGTTGGTCCAGAAGTTTGTGTGTAGTTATGTACCACAGCAACAAATGAGTGAAAATATAATTTCTATAAATAAATCTGCGTTTGAAGTGCATTTGGTGTTGCTGTGTTTCACCTTCTTTATTTCAATAAGATACGTTGTTTAATGTCTAATGAGAAGTTCTACTGCAAATAAAAAAACTAGATGTGATTGTTTTTTTGGCAACTTACCAGTTTAGTTTTTTATTGACAAGTACAAAACTTAGAAACATGCATGTTGCTGTGGTTCCTCCTCCAGGAGGAGATTGATAAGAATAAAAGCTATAATTATAAATTTTAGGCTGATTGGTAACTCTAAATTGACCCTGGGTGTGAGTGAGACAGGTCCCTCTTGTAAATGAGTCCCCGTGGCTCAACGAGGCAAGCCTGTATAAATAAAGGTTGAATGAATGAATGAATAAACTAAAAACATTTGAAACTGAATACAATATGAGAACTGTGGGTGATTTGATGTCTTTTAATGAAAATGATTGGCTGCAGAATAAATACCAGAATAAATACCAGGTCAAATACACTCAACAAGAAATGATGGGCAGTTTCTGATTTTAAACAAACTGGAACAGATTCCTCATCATGTGGGACCACTGGACGACCACTGGACGACCACTGGACGACCACTGGACGACCACTGGACGACCACTGGACGACCACTGGACGACTGGAGCAAGCAGCAAACCCCTCCGGAATCCAAGACGATGGAACTCGGCCCTTCACTCGTCTGTACCTTAAAAAAAAAAAGAATAAAACTGTCATGTTTGCATCACAAAGTCTAAAATAAGACCAAGTTTGCTACTCAAAGTAGAAAGAATAAATACAGTTGCTCCTACATTTTTTACTCATTCACAAAGATATACTGTAATGTTCAATTTTATATTGATTTCAGTAATTTTATCTTAGATTTACTTTAATATTTTTGAATTATTGTGCCAGGTGCTTGTGTCATTACTTGTTCTTCTGCTCCTGCGTCTCAGAGTAAGTGTGTCTGTCAACTTCAGCGTGGGAGACCAGTCTGTGACTTGTGTGCAGGCCTTCCTGAAAATATAAATATTTCAATAGAACAAATGTAGTAATAACCAAAAGATGAACTTGTGTTATGGAATATTTTCTGTACAGACAGCATCCCACTGCTTTATTCACATGAGAGTAACAGGGACCTACAATCAAAACAGTACAAGTATGTATGTGCAGTATGTATACTGTATATACAGTGTGCATACAGTATACACATACACACAGTATATGTATGTACTGCAAATGTATTACACACACATGTAGTTATATTATTTATCCACACATTTGTTTAGTAAATACTTTAACAGATGCTAACGCTACATGCTAAGCTAACCACAGCTAGTAGACGGTGCTAAATCATGAAGAAAAAACAACAACAGCTCCAACACAGAGAAAATTATACTCTCACATTGTTCTGAAATTGTTTCACAAAATGATTTATGTAGAATATTTTGTTTACCGGAGAAAACGTGATCTGAACACGACGTCTTCGAGAGCAGATCCGAGCAGAGGAGGGGCAGCTGTCAGCTCGTCCGATGGAGATAAATCCTTCACGTTTACTTATTTTTGGGATAAGTGAAAACTGCGCTTTGAACAAACGTCTACCCGACAGGAACACCCACTGACCCAACACGAAGTAACCATTGCAATTAATTAGAAATAAACAAAACAAAAAAAAAAACGTGATAAATACAGCCAGTAGACTGGGCTTTAACTGCTGCTCTCACTTCCGGCGGAAGTCGTTCCCATAATTCGCGCAAGGCATCATGGGGGCTAGGAATAAGGTGGATAATTTAACACTAATATACTGCTAAGCATTCTGGGAAATCCCGTTTTTTGTTTCGTTTTTGATTGTGGCCCTATGAGTTGTAATTCTTGTTGGTTTTGATCAACAGATACATATTTAAATAACTATGCATTGAATTTACATTTATAAATTCAATGCATAATTTAAATCTGTATCTGTTGATCAAACTCAACAAGAATTACAACTCACATAGTGCCAGAATTAAAAATAAAACAAAAAAATGTGGAGTAGAATGTGATGATTTCCCATATTGTTTAGCAGTATTTTAGACTAGTGTTCCTTGCACCATGAGTCAGAAGGACGTCTGTGGAAGAGACCTGCCTCTTCTTGTATCTCATTAGTTCGGAATTACTGTAGTGAGGCTAAGAGTGTCTTCTTTGGGAATAACCTCACACAATGTTAAGACAGAAGTCATGGTATGGTGAAATATATGTGCTCTCTGACATCTAGAAAGTATCGGAAATATCGGCAGGTTGGTTCCGATATCCGATACTTAAATTCTACTGGTATTGGATACCGATACTGGAATGGATCTGCCCCATCCCTAGGTTATACCTGACACAAACTTTTCAACAATTATTTCATGAATTCTCTCTCTTCAAGGAATTACAAATAAATTGTGTGGTCAGATGAGATGTAACAGGCATGAAACGTTAATTTATGTCGATTCACCAGGAAATGAATCATTTATTTAACAGAATCGTAAAATTACATCAAATTTGCCTATAACGGATTGGTTCTGATCAATTTTCATATAAACTTAACGTCGACAGATTCAATTTTGGAACAACAGAACAAGTAATGAGATGACGTATTACTTTATATCTGTAGGCAAATATTTCTTAAAGTTTAGTTACTGGCAAGAATAAAGTCAAAGTTTAAGGAGTAAATAAAGAGAGATGGAGGAAAGATATAAAGGAAGTGAGAGTAAGGG
This sequence comes from Garcialebias charrua, assembly GCA_038048925.1. Lineage (NCBI taxonomy): Eukaryota > Metazoa > Chordata > Actinopteri > Cyprinodontiformes > Rivulidae > Garcialebias > Garcialebias charrua. The sequence goes on along the minus strand of JBBPBX010019706.1, from coordinate 41,142 downwards.
GGCTATCTTGGGAAGATGTGTTGCAACCAGAGATCGCACACTTTCCGGCAGACGCCCGCTAGCCGCTGGTACACTTGGAAAAACATCTGACGACTCGTTACCTTCAAAGATGATCTGTCTCCTTGGGTCCAGTTGTCCATTTTTACCGTTTCAGTGTCTCCGGATGTCCGCATTAATCAGACCAAAATAGCTGCATTTCCTGGTTGGTTTTCAGAATAAGAGTATTCCTTGGTCATTTACCACTACCGGTGTATGAATGTCTGAATGAATGGGTGGATGGCTGGTATTGTAAAGCGCTTTGGGGCTCCTCACAGGGGGCTGGAAAGCGCTATATAAATAAGCTCCATTTACCAAGCTCCATTTGAGAGGAAATTTTATTCCAGTTGGAGCTTTTAAAGCCCAAAGCAGACTTATAACTAGCATGTTATAAGTCTTTAACTGATGACGTGGTCAGCAGACTGAAGATGAAGCAGGAAGTGGAACTTTTAAAGGGAACTTGACCTAGAAACTTATGCCCCTTTTCCACTTGGTGGCGCGGGTCGGATGTGACGTCATATTTGCGTGCCAAACGCGCGTTGGACAGCATTTCCACCTCACAGATGCGCTGCGCCAAGATTCCAGACTCATCTCAGAGTAGGGCTGAGGCTGGCTGGATCCGAACCGTGGGGAGGAGGCTGGACTGAGTTTGAGGAAGTGGCTGCCGCGAGGGGGCAAAGACGGAAGGACGTTACAAGATTAACACGGTAAAAACAATTATTTGTATTTAAAATTATAGCAAACATGTGTCTTAAGCCGAACTATTCCTTAATAAATTCACGTTGTTGTCAAAACGGCAGGATTAAAAAAAGTAGTTTCGCCACGTGCACGCGCGCCCCCGCGCGCACGTGAGCCGTCTTTATTTCTATAATGTAGCTAAATAAACGCTTTAAAAAATATATTTCATAGCTGACGTTATATCAAGAGGGTGCTTGAGCTTAACAGTTCCTTAATAATTTCACGTTGTGGTCAAATCAGCTGGATTTAACAAAGTAGGTCGACACGTGCACGTCACATGCAAGCGCGGGTGGGGTCGATCGGCGTTCTTTCTTTTAAATGTAGCTAAATAAAAGCTTAAAAAATGTATTTCATAGCTGGCTTTATACCACGAGGGTTCCTCAGGTGAACAAGTCCTTAATAATGTCACGTTGTGGTCAAATCTGCTGGATTTAAATTGATTTGTTTTGACTAATTCCAAACCTGTCACATGTGCTATGAAAATAAATTATAAAAAAATCGAATTTTAATTCAAATAACTCCAACAGCTTACAGTGTGTACATGAACATCTTGTGATTACACTCTGTTGGTTTGAAAAATATCTGCTTTGTGGTTTCTGAGATATAAGATATGTGTTAAATACTAGTAGAAGAAAAATAAGCTAGGTCGACACACTTATGTCTATAAAAAAATCGAAATTTTAATTCAAATAACTTCAACAGCTTACAGTGTGTACATGAACATCTTGTGATTACACTCTGTTGGTTTGAAAAATATCTGCTTTGTGATTTCTGAGATATAAGATATGTGTTAAATACTAGTAGAAAAAACATAAGCTAGGTCGACACACTTAGGTCTATAAAAAAATCGAATTTTAATTCAAATAACTCCAACAGCTTACAGTTAGTACATGAACATCTTGTGATTACACTCTGTTGGTTTGAAAAATATCTGCTTTGTGGTTTCTGAGATATAAGATATGTGTATATATATCTTATATATCTTATAAAATATATCTACATTACTACTACTTCCTCAGACGGCTGAGACGAGCTGGTCTGAGAAGCTCAGTCCTCACCTCGTTCTACAGGTGTGCAGTGGAGAGCGTCCTGTGCTCCAGCATCAACGTGTGGCATGGAGGCTGCACAGTTGCAGAGAGGAAAGCTCTACAGAGAGTGGTGAAGGCTGCACAGAAGTCTGTGGGAGTCAGTCTCCCCACCATCACAGACATTTACACCTCCAGATGCAGAAAAAGAGCCACCTGCATCATGAAAGACCTCACTCACCCAGCACACTCACTCTTTGCACCACTCCCCTCGGGACGGAGGTTGAGGAGCATCAAATGTAGAACCACTAGACTGAGGAACAGCTTCTACCCTGAGGCTGTCAGACTCATGAATAAATAAATAATAAGAATAAACACTGCAAAATGTCACATCATGTTGATACTGATCTGTTTCTTGTTGCTGCGTTCATCTGTGACCATCTGCTCATAATGACTCATGTTCGTGCTGCTGTTTATAATGATGTTTTTCTACTACATTAGGGCTTAGTGTATTACTAGCTGATGTCTCTCTTAGTTAATCCTAGATGTTATTATTGTTTTTCTCTTGCATTTGTTGTTGGATGTAACTGGGACCCTGTGTACATAATCTCGTTTTCAACACATGTACTACATGCGGTGCAAATGACAATAAATTCTCTCTGACTCTGACTCTCTGACTCTACATGTAAAATCGTTTCTAGACTGAATTACCGGTAACCATGTTTTTCTTTTTTTACAGTTAAAAGAAAGAAGTCAACACCAGAATTTATCAACTTGTGTCTTCTGGAGGAAGCCCATGAGACAACGGGAAAAAAATCATTTAGATGGATGCAGTATTTATTTTTGTGCTTTTTTCACTTCTTAGTTTTCATAACAAACTTTTTTTTTCTTAAGTGGTGTCATTGAACAATAATTTCCTAAACATATTTTACAATGTTAAGTGTGTACAGTATAGTGTTTGTTTAAAAACATACGGGAAGTTAAGAGTATTTTCCATTTGCATTTGACCTTATCATGACCTAATCATAAGAAAAAGATTATTAGATTTGAACAACCCTCCATCCATCCATCCATCCATCCTTCCTGATGTTGTGTCATGGGTAGTGCAGCAGCTTTTGCCAGGATGCACAGACGTCAACATGAACTCATCCATCCTTCCTGATGTCGGGTCGTGGGTGCAGCAGCTTTTCCCAGGATGCACAGACGTCAACATGAACCCATCCATCCATCCATCCTGATGTCGGGTCGTGGGTGCAGCAGCTTTTCCAATGATGCACAGATGTCAACATCAACCCCGATGAAGCTGTTCTTGGATGCCCAAACGAGTTTCCTGATCAACAAACATTTAATTATTAATACTTTGTTTTTACGTTTAAAGAAACACGCTTTTAATGTTTAAGGGACAGTTTAAACCAAATTATCCATTTGCATTTGACTTTGAATTATCCCTGACAAAATATTACCGTTTAAATTTAATGAAATACAAACATTTAATATTACAGGGCCAATTGAAACCTAATTAATTCCTAATCTGTACCTTACTGTAAAAATAGTTTAACTGATTACAGGGCAGTGCGATCAATGTGTTAAGCAATGTTAACAGGAACCTTGTACATATATGAGAATAATCTTTATTATAAAGAAAAAAATGGAAAACACAGGGGTTTAAAACAAGCTGAAAAGGCAATAAAGTAAGATTAGAGCATTAAATAGCTCAAGGGACATTACCGCCAACAGGTGGTGAGACAAGGTCCTGCAGGGTGTTCTTCTTCTAACGTTTAGTGGTGGCTAGTAAATAGCTTGAGGTAACACTACCGCCACCACGTGGTAGGACGAGTGAGATTCTACACCCCGCCCACAGAAGGGCTGCAGTAGTGAATGGAGACAAACCTACATGTGAGCCGATCCGAACTGAACCAGACTGGACCAGACTGAGCCGCTCTGGGCCGAGCAAGTGGAAAAGGGGCAATAGTCCTTCCCGATTGGTCAGTTCAATCAGGGAGGGGGAGTGATTGTGACATCAGAGGAAGAGGTCAAGAGGTTAGATTATGTCAGAAAAGGAAGGATAAAGTGTTAATTTTATGGTGCCAGCTTTTTATGATAAAAACTGATAAAACTGTTAACACTTTAAACAACACTGTTGACCTGTCACTTTGAGTAAAACAACATCATTACAGTATCAACATTTGATACCTACTGATGATAATAACAAAACCAGAGATTATTCTTGTGATTATTAATTAGGACAAAAATAGTCTCTTGTGAGGTGATTAGTGTCCTGAATCCAATCCAAATGAGATAAACAGAATCACTGTAAATCTGTAGGTTTCAGAGAAAAAGTGCACCATTACACATTCAATAAGAGGATGTTCAGCTGTTAATTCCAGTTTGAATTAAAACAGAGTCTTTGACTATCAAACATTGAATTCAATAATGCTCACTTAACACAAGGTTATTCATTTGATATAATTGAATTAACACATAGTAAAAGAATAAGAGCTTCTCTTTGTGATTCAATTTGTGTCTTGATTGAAATTAATAAAATAAATCAGTGTTCTGTGTTTCACTGAGAGATTCAGTGAAAAGTGTTTCAGCGAGATGGTGTATCACTACACTAGTGACCTTGTCAAATAATGACCATGTCAAATAGTGACCTTGTCAAATGTCTTAAACCCATGACAGACATCAAGGTGGACACCTTCAGATGTTGCTGCGAGGTGTTCCAGAGCAGAGAAGGTCTTTCTGTTGAGTTCAGGTAACAAAGGCCGGAGAGCGTCGCTATAGCTGCACTGACTCGTCTGGATCGTCCGGCTCCACATGTGTCACAGTACATTCACATTTCATGGGACCTGGTCCAGTCTGTGTAGAAGAATCAAGACATGCTGTTTAATTGGGCTTTTATTTCAGGTGAGACAGAACAAAGCCAACATTGTTCACGTTTGAACTTTTCAACATTTCATCCATCCCAGCACCTTAGGCTCAGGTTCTCCCACTTTGCAGTGCTTTTGGGAACCTTGGATTTGAACTGGACTTTACTGAACAGGTTGTCTCATGTTCTGCGCAGCACCTTGGGATTTTGTTGGATCTGAACTGGACTGTACTTTATTCACCTCGGTCAGATCTGGGGTTGATGTCTTTTGGAGCAGACACCGCTGAAGGTCTGATCCTCCTCAGAGTTCTCCTGATGGCTTCACGCAGCTCCCTGTTCCTCAGACTGTAGATCATGGGGTTCAGGAACGGAGTCAGCGCAGAGTACACCACCGACACGATGATACGCACCTGTGAAAAACAAAATCCTCATCTGAGCAGCTTAGTCTTTAGTAAACACCTGGAACTGGTGTGAAGTCAGCTGTTGCTCCACGGCCTTGATTTGTGCCTCAAACAGAAGCTCAGTCCTCCTGAGGAGCAAACTCATTTGGACCGTTTGTGTCATGATCTCGTTCTTTCAGTCTCTGCCCAGAGACCAAAGCTGAGGGAACGTAGGCCGAGCCGTACCGGAGGTACCATACCATACCATACCATTTTATTTATAAAGCACTTTCAACAGGAACAAGTCCACACCAAAGTGCTGGACAAACAAACACGCAACAGGCAACACAGACAATGAAGTACAACACGAAAAACATAAAAACATTGCAGATCATAAATAAAACGATCCAATACAAATCAGCTGGCATTGAAAGCGATGGAGTAGTAGTGAGTTTTTAACCGGGATTTGAAAACCGAGAGGGAGGGGGCCTGTTTGATGAGCAGCGGTAACTCGTTCCAGAGTCTTGGGCCTGCTACAGAGAACGCCCTGTCACCCCTGCGCTTAAGGCGAGTTTCTGGAACTATTAAGAGTACCTGATCCTCTGACCTCAAAGCACGTGGAGGGACATATGGGTGTATCAGATCTGAGAGATAGGCGGGGGCGAGACTGTACGCAGATACAGACGCTGGTCATTGTTGATAAAATATACATGAAATCAAAAAGGTGTTCAATACAGAAACAACTGGACTTTATTTGTTATTAAAAGATTTCATCTTTCAAAGACTTAGGCCCTGTTTACACGGACACTGTGTGGGGGAAACAGAACTTTTGGGTATGTTAATTAGGTGAAAAGTTTTGCGTTGACATGGGCGAATTCTGTGGATACGACTCCCCCCCCCACCCCCCGTCCTCATGATTTCACTGTAGTTACCATGCTGGGCCATTAGATGGCGCTGTGATTTTTGGAACCTTCACTACTGCGCATGCGTGCTGCCTGAGGTAAACAGAGCACCGAGGCAGCCTGCCTCGTCTGTTTTCCTCTCTGGCTAAAAGTTCAGCTACTACAAGTTGTTGTCAACAAGTTAACAACAAGTTAAAGCTGGAATTTGGATAAGAGTCAACAGATTTGACACCAAGTGGGACCGCTTCATCTAACAAGCTGCACACCAGTTGCTGACTGGACCGGAACCGCGTCAACATGTCTGACTTTAGTCCGTGAGAATCAGCTGATTTCCAGCAGCGCTACAAGGTAAACAATGTTCTTAATAATGTTTCCTTGTGTTTAGTTCGATCACAGAACAACCAACTGAGGTTTTATTTTTATTTTTTTCCTGCGAGGTCGAAGCTGTTCCACGAAGCGGACCGGCGGTTCGGATGTGGGTCCAGTTTCCACCAGGATGAAAACAACAGAGTCCAGTTCATTAAAGTTCGGTTAACGTGTTTTTAAAAGTGTTCAATTTAATTCTCAGTGTTTGTGACATGAGTTTGTGGTGTTGAATAAATAAATAAATTAAAAATCAACCTGGTGTCTTCATTTTCAGCAGCATGTTAGGCATGACGTAACGAGTCCAGATAGCTTCATTTAGCTCAGATAAATTTAAATATCTCCCACGCTAACATAAATACTGTTTATTATTGTTAAACTGTTAATATATAGCACATTTAGTATGTTATAGTGCAGCGTGACACGTGAAATGTCCGACTGCCTCGTTAACAGACAACTGGATCCAGGCAGCTGCTCTCTTCCAACACAGATGCAGGTAAGGTGTAGAATAATTAAATATGAGAATCAAAATATATTCCATCAGCTATAGTTCAGAAAGTGGTGCGTGTGTCCACTGTCCAGTCCACCGCCATTGTTAAAATGCCGGCTGTCTGCGCGTGCGTGCTGCGTGCATGTGTTCAAACAAAAGCTCCGCGGGAGATGTTTACATTATCAACGGGGGGTCTGCGAAAAAGATCCACTCTGGAGGCTGGGTTCAAAAACCATCGGAGTCAAAGCCCCCCTCTTTGTGGACTCGTGTAGGCGATAAGCAAAGACGCAGAGAGAAAGGAGCGGTTCCACTCAAAATACGCGCCGTGTAAACAGGGCCTTATAATACAGGCCCTTATAATACAGGGCCTTATAATACAGTTTTGGGTCTGATTCCCAGACATTTCACACCGGATGGGAACAGAGGAGTCTTGTCTGTGAATTAGACTAACAAAGATCTTGAGAATCCCCTACTGTTAAGGTGTGAGGTGTGTATTGTCACTTTACATAGGATGTGTGTGTTATCTCAGGTATGTGTGTTTGTTATCTCAGCTTTCAATTTACATAGGTTGGTACGCGTAATCTCAGACTGTTATATTTTCACTGTCACACAGCCTGCCCTTTGGAAGAAGAGCGAAATGTTTTCTGTTACAAATAAAGTCCAGTTGTTTCTGTATTGAACGCCTTTTTGATTTGATCATGTCCTGGACGACTGAGAGTCTTCACCAGCGTAGATGGAACTAAAAATCAAAGATAGAAAACATGAAAACAAGAACATGAAGTAGACGTGACTGGAGAAATAAAGAACAAACCAGAATGAAGATGAAACCAGCAGAACGTCCATCCAATCATCCATCCATCATCCAACGTCCATCCCATCACTGAGGGACTGGACTGGTGAAGGTTTGTCCTTCAAGAGATGAGTGCTTTTCTGAACTGGGATTTGAACCGGCAACTCAGGGTTTGACACGGACCGTTCTTAGACCTTGATGCAGCCACACCACAAACTGGAAGAATGTGTGTGTGAGCTTTAATGAAGTTATCATGCACGCAACGTGCACGCACAGACCGAGGGTTGTACAACTCTCCTCCTGCTCTGTGACAGACGACACACAAAGCTGTGCCCATCCATCATCCATCCATCATCCATCCATCCATCATCCATCCATCACCCATTCATCATCCATCATCCATCCATCATCCATCCATCACCCATCCATCATCCATCCATCCATCATCCATCCATCACCCATTCATCATCCATCATCCATATATCATCCATCATCCATCCATCATCCATCCATCACCTATCATTTGTCCATGATCCATCATCCATCCATCATCCATCCATCCATCTTCCATCATCTCTCATCCATCCATCATCCATCATCAATCCATCCAGCCAGCCAGCCAGACAGCCATCCAACCAGCCAGACAGACAGCCAGACAGCCATCCATCCATCACCCATCCATCATCCGTCCATCATCCATCAACCTTCCATCATCCATCCATCCATCATCCATCCATCTATCATCCATCCATCATCCATCATCCATCCATCATCCCTCCATCATCCATCATCCACCATCCATCCATCATCCATCCATCATTCATACGTCTATCCATCTTCCATCATCCATCATCCATCCATCCATCATCCACCCATCATCTATCTTGTCATCCATCCATCCATCATCCATCCATCATCCATCCATCCATCATCCATCATCCATCCATCATCCATCCATCATCCAACCATCATCCATCATCTGTCCATGATCCATCATCCATCATCCATCCATCATCCCTCCATCATCCATCATCCACCATCCATCCATCATCCATCCATCATTCATACGTCTATCCATCTTCCATCATCCATCATCCATCCATCCATCATCCACCCATCATCTATCTTGTCATCCATCCATCCATCATCCATCCATCATCCATCCATCCATCATCCATCCATCATCCATCCATCATCCAACCATCATCCATCATCTGTCCATGATCCATCATCCATCCATAATCTATCCATCCATCCATCATCCATCATCATCCATCATCAATGCATCATCAATCCATCATCCATCATCCATCATCCATCCATCCAGACAGCCAGCCAGCCAGCAAGACAGACAGACAGACAGACAGACAGCCGAACAGCCATCCATCCATCATCCATCCATCATCCATCATCATCCATCATCAATGCATCATCAATCCATCATCCATCATCCAGACAGCCAGCCAGCCAGCCAGCAAGACAGACAGACAGGCAGACAGACAGACAGACAGACAGACAGACAGACAGCCTCCATCCATTATCCATCCATCATCCATCATCCATCCATCATCTATCATCATCCATCATCAATCCATCATCCATCCATCATCTATCATCCATCCATCCATCCACCATCATCCTTCCATCCATCCATCATCCATCCATCATCCGTCATCCATCATCCATCCATCCATCCAAGCAACCATCTATCATCCATCTATCATCCATCCATCATCCATCCATCCATCATCATCATCCATCATCCATCCATCCATCGATCATCCATTATCCATCCAGCCAGCCAGCCAGACAGACAGACAGACAGCCATCCATCCATCATCCATCATCCATCCATCATCTATCATCCATCCATCATCCATCCATCCATCCAGCCAGCCAGATGGACAGCCAGATAGCCATTCACCAATCACCCATCCATCATCTGTCCATCATCCATCCATCATCCATCCATCCATCATCCATCCATCCATCCATCCATCCATCCATCCATCCATCATCCACCCATCATCCATCATCCAGCCATCATCCATCCATCATCCATCATCCATCATCCAGCCAGCCAGCCAGCCAGCCAGCCAGCCAGCTACCCATCCATCTGCCTGGTGATTGTTTCCCTCCACTCTTTGTTTTACTGTCACATGTTTTTTCCCTCTGGATTTTTACTTCATATTCTACTTTTATCAAAATGTAATTGCACCGAAAATGGATGTTTGTTTCTTTCTAACTGAGAAAACTTGTGGGACTTTAGACCATTTGTACGTCTGACCACAGCCCCTCAACAAACTGAAACACTTTTATAACTCTTCAAATGACCTTACCTTTTAGAAGATTTTAATGTGAACACCCGGCGTGTACACTGAAGTTGAGCTTCCTTCAGGAAGTAGCAACACCACATCGTTTGCTCCTAATTAACCCTCAGAAATTCTTGCAGGGAAAATCTGTCACACATTTATGTTTTAATTTTTACTATTAATTTTTGGTGGCAGTAGCTGACAAATCTGAATCAAACTCTCCTGACCTCTAGAGTTCTTTGGGGGAAATTGTTCCACTAATCTCTATAATAAAGTAATTTTTTGATAACAAATGTGTCATATCATAAAATAATGCAGACATTTCTGTAATTTAAAAAAAATCTTTATACCTATTTTATTTTTATTTTTATGTTAGCTGAGTAGCAGGTTCCAGTAATACTTTAAATTGAGTAAAATATGCAGATTAACAGTCAGTTATATCTGGTCAACAATAACCTGTAAGCATTTTGTTTCATTAAAATTTTCACACAATTCAAGCTTGGATTAAGACATCAATGAAAATAATATTCAACTAAATGTTCCCTTTCAGTATCTAGATTACATTCACACACCTGTGTGTAAACGGGTTTGGTTTATTTAACAGAGATAATGAAATATTTTTAATACTTTTTGGGTTTATACAAATGGTTCCTTAAAAGTTCAGTATGTAATTTCTGGAACATGCTGGAACTTAGGAAAATTTTGAACGGAGACACGTTTCTGGTCCCTCCCCCTCAGAGCCATATATGGCTCTGTTACCCCTTGCTCTGCTGAAATTCAAATTCAAGCTCTGTTTTTATTGGATGGTTAATGGCGGGTCACTGTGGCTTTTTAGAAATGCTTTTAGAGAAGCAAGGGGACCATAGTTTTTTTCAGAGATTACTTTGTCTAACATCAGTCTGTCAGGAGATAGTGACAGAGTGAAGAAATATGTTAAAGGGGACCACAGATGCAAAATTCACTTTTTAATGTTTTTTTACTCAACTTTGGGTATTTACTTCATAAAAAAACAGTCCTTGTGCCAAAAAAATGCACCCAGTGGTTTATTTACTCTAAGTAGATTTATTTATTTTTGATAAATACACCTGGATTCACACTTCCTGCAGTTATTGACGTCACAAGCCGTAGCCAATCACCTCAAACCTGAGTCCAGCCCCTCACCTAGCAACCCCTGGTTAGGCTCAACCCACTTCTGTATTAAACACATGACTGTTGTTTTTCATGATTTCATCTCATCTTTTGTTTATATGTTCTTAATTTCATGTGTACAGCACTTTGTTGCAGCTGTGTTTTTTTAAATGGCTTTATAAATAAAGTATAATTGTTATTTTTATGTTTTAGTTCAATTTTTAGTGTATTTGCGATCGCTCCCAACGCGCAGCCGGCAAAAATTAAACGAGCGGACCCCCGGCGTAGGGACCGGCGGCAACGGGACACTGCTTCTGGCGCGATGGAGCGGAGCTTCAACTGTACAGCCTCGCTGCAGCGAGGACCTTCTCCTTACGGATTAATTTACGGGAGACACTTGGTGAACTTTGTGTTGTCTTGACTGGAACAGCGATAACTCCCAAAATCTCCGCGTGCAACGAGCGGAGCTGGCGAACACCGGAAGAGGAACAAGCTAACATTAGCATCGGATTCGGGTGGTCTAATGCTAAAAGGAGCAGCAAATTGCGGCGCGCTCAGACGGGTTTCGGTAAGTTATCTTAAGCTAGCACTAACAGTAAGTCAAATGAGTAATAAAAAAAGAGCTAATTTTAAAACAACAACACATTACAGATACTGGCTGTTACAGAGGGCGTTAACAGATCGTTGAAGGGCGTGGACTTCAAGAAACCGGTCGTTCAAAACGAAAGTTAAAAATGGCAGAATTAAAAAGGGTATAATTAATTATCTAAGAATTATTTTGTGTATTAAAATGAATTAATATTGTCAAGATAGCACACAGACATAACATACAAATTTTAAATACCTATATGTGGTCTCCATTAAAAATATATTGTTAGAAAAGTTACATACAGCTCCTTTAAAGGGTTTATCAGTTTCCGAGAACATTTTATTTTATGAGTTAATTTCTTTCTATTATTTGATTTTAAGCATTGCTTCAGTTATTTCTTCAGAAACTACAGTGTTGAGCCGTCCAGTCAACAGGTCTTTGAATCTGAAGTGAACTCTTGCACGACGGAGGAACCAGTCGTTTGATTTAAAGGTGAAGTTTTCCACATCTGTCCGAGTCCTACTTGGAACACCAGCTGTTAGGAGCAGGAAGCGTCTCTACAAATGCTGCTTCACACAAACGAGGCCCGAACAAGAAACACAACTACTGATGAAAGACCAAATGCACGTCTTCTCTGAGGCATCCTCATTTCAAAATCAAAAGAACCTGAGTCACGTCATGTCACCGCTGCCGGAGCCGGAGCCGGAGGGGGAAAGGAAATTATGACTGACATAAACTCGCAGGATCTGTTGACGTCAGTAAAGACCTGAGATGAGTCCACTGAAGCCTCTGATGAACAAATGATCCTGTTTCTGAGCTTCTGACGAGGAGGTAGCACTGACACGATGCTGATGGAAATGAAAATTTGTACAACGATTTTCTGTTTTTATTTTTATTTATTTATTTATTTATTTATTTATTATTTCTTGATATGCAGAAGAGATTCTTGACTGTTTCCAGTATCACACGTTGCATTAAGTTGAGCTGAAGAAAGAAAGATCTGTCTGAAGAAAGTTTTATGAGTTTACTTTACATTTTAAATCTTTTTTTTTCATGTTTATGTTTTTTATGTGTTTATGATTCACGCATTATTGTTTTATCTTTTATCCTGACCCACCCGGCTGAGATGTTGAAATGCGTCATAAGGTCGTCACTGACTTTATGGGGTGTTGTGATGTTTCTCCCTTTCTTAAACTGTGTTTTGGTTTGTTTTTGTGTGTGTGTGTGTGTGTGTGTGTGTGTG
>JBBPBX010019706.1:0-20760 GCA_038048925.1 Garcialebias charrua | reverse complement strand
TGCTGAAAACGAACGTGATTACTCAGAGGAAGCTGGCTGTTGAAGACGAGATGGACCTCATGGAAAGTGCACAGAGGTTCTGCAGGGGTTCTGTCCCAGCGGCTCTATAAGCCTCTGAGATAGCTTCACATAGCCAGTGAGAGAGACGCTGAGAGGACAAGGCGCATCCAGTCGAGCTATCTCTGTAATCGACAAACAGGCGCTGTGAATGACGTAATGTAGCTGTGCGTCACATAACATGAAAGCGCACGGACAGGACAAAGTAAATGAGATGTGGCCTCCCCCTCAGACCCGTGCGGGGGAGGGTGAAACCCATTCAAAGTGATCATCCTCGATTTAGAAAAGAGCCGTTTATGCATTTCGGCATGAAGGCAGGGTTAGGCCTTAATGTGGCTGAACTGCCATCAGATTGAATTTTCAAACATGAGGGAGCAACAGAGAGCACAGGTCACTCAATCTCTTAGCAGATGTGAGGGCCAGCAACAGAGCAGTTTAAAGAAACAGAAATTTAATTGGCACTTCGAATAAAGGCTCAACAGAGCTTTAATTAATGCGTAAAGTGCAGATGTAGACATAGCTTGTGCGTCTTGTATCATTCGAACAACATCTGGAGCGAGGCCATGCGCACTAAACGGTTCCGTTCAGTATCCAAACCCTTTGTATAAGGGGCAGATATAATAAGATTTCATCTTCTTTCTGCTCCTTTCATTTTATCTTACTTGTATTCTTGTATCTGAGGAAACTGTCTTGTATTGTTCTTTTAAAATGAATGAATAAACACCAAATCAAATCAAATCAACCCCAAGGGTGCTGCTGACCTATTTCCAGATAGTGCATGATCGCCTCTCCCGCTTGGAGGAGCGCATCCCACCGCCACCAGCCATTGCAGGCTTGGAAACCATGGTGCGTTTTTACGCTCTGGCGCAATGAGGATGACTGATAGTCGTTCCTCCTGGACTCGATCCAGAATGTGTGGAATGAACGGAACCGGAGGGAACTCATGCAATAGCTTCTTTGGCCAAGGGCTATGCGCAAAAGCGACCACTCCCAATTTGGGAGTCCCAAAGGAGGGTTGTCTCGTGGGCTCAGTGAGAACCACAGCGGGCACTGTACATTCTCCCGTGACGCGAAAAGATCCACCGCCGCGTGGCCGAATCTGGTCCAGAACTGAGCGATCAGTTCAGGGTGGAGGGACCAGTCCCCGTGACGAGGACCGCCTCTCGACATTATGTCTGCCCCTCTGTTCAGAACACCAGAATGTACACCGCTCTCAGCGAGAGCAGGTGTCGGTGAGCCCAGAGCAGAAGTTGCTTTGCGACACGCAGCAGCTGAGCTGAACGGACACCGCCCTGACGGTTGATCAATCAATCAATCAATCAAACTTTATTTATAGATTCCTTTTCAGCAGCCAGTAGGTGCACAAAGTGCTGAACAATACAGAAGTAAAAAACAAACAATTAAAATAAAAAAAACAGCCAGTTAAAAATTACTAACAATTAAGACATAACAAGAATGACAAAGAACTACTAGGTATTAAAAGCCTGCCTGAATAAAAAGGTTTTAAGATTAGATTAAAAAAACTCCATATCAGTGATGGAGCATAAGTACTGAGGTAGTCGATTCCAGAGTCTGGGTGCAACAACAGAAAAGGCCTGGTCACCCCATCGTTTGTAGTTGGTCTTTGGGACTGACAGGAGAAATGTATTAGATGATCTCAGTGTTCTCCTTTATTCACGGACAGCTACAAGATCAGTCAAATATAGTGGGGCAAGACCATTGAGAGCTTTAAAAGTGAATAATAAAATTTTAAATTTAATTCTAAAATTGACTGGAAGTCAGTGGAAAGAAAATAAAACCGGGGTAATGTGTTCACGTCTGGGGGTGTTGGTTAAAAGTCAAGCTGCAGCATTTTGGATCAATTGAAGGCATCTAATGGAGGATTGGGAGATTTTTGCATATAGGGAATTTCAGTAGTCGAGGTTGATGTACAATACTGCCACCTTGTTGTCGGTATGTATCAGTACATGTTGATTTTGCAGCAGAGGGGCAAAATGTTGAATAACTTTGAACACCGTGAGCAGTTCTAACACATTTATGTGATAATGTGTGTGATCTGGCCACCGTGCATCTACAGTATGAGACAGACAGGTGCCTCCCCAGCCCGTCAAAGAGGCATCCATGAACACAGATGTGTGACGTGGGTTGTTGATGGAGACTCCCTCTGACAGAGTGAGGGGGTTTCCTCAGTGATGTAGATAAGCTCCCACGGAGGTGGGAACCAAGATCTTTTGCCTCTTCTGGCACACAGGATCTATGCGCAGGCGGGTAACCAACGCTGGGTCAGTCTCATATGGAGTAGGCCCAGCCTCATGACAACGTGGGCGGCCGCCATCATGCCCAGGAGACGCTTGATGGACAAAGCTGTCACCACTTTTCCGGGTCCAACGCGGTTCAGCTAAGTTGTCAGGTCGTGGACTCTTTGCTGTGACAGGCGAACACTTATCGTGCACGAGTTCAGTTCCACTCCCAGATAGACAATAATCTGAGAAGGGAGGACGGAGCTATTGTCCCAGTTCACAGAAAAACCCCAGGATTAACAGATGTTCTGCTAAATTTTGGTCTGAGTTATGGCTTCCTCTCTGGACTTGCTCAGCAGAAGTAATCGTCCAGGTAAAACAAAATTCACATCCCTGCCATGCGTAACGGCTGGATGGCCGTCTCCACGCACTTCGAGAACGTGCGTGGGGCGAGGGATTGGCCAAAAGGTAGTCAGTTGTACTAAAATAAGGGCCCCCTGGAAGGAGAAACACAGAATTTCCTGTTTTGGGATGGTGAGGATTTGCCAATATGCATCCCTCAGATCCAGGGAGGTGAACCAGTCGTTTTGGTGAACGTTTTTCGACCGCTGTTGATCGTCAGCATGTGAAAATTGTCTCTCTATGATCAATTTTTTTAATGTGGACAAATCGAGAATGGACCTCATCCCCCTTTTTTCTTGGTACCAGAAATTAACGGGAATAAGACCATGTGTTTTCTTCCCCGTCCAGGACTCTGGAGATTACATCTTCCATCAGAAGCTCCTGAATTTCTGACAGGAAGGAGAAGCTTTGCTCCGGGCATGCCAGAACTGTCTCCAAAAATCCTTCTGAAGGAGGGGGACGGCCTGCAAACTGTAGCATATAGCCTTGTTTATTAAATTGTTCATCCATTCGTCCAATGAACAGACTCGCAGCCACTCTGCGTGACGCTCGGAGAGTGGTCGTGCGTGTTCCTGTTGTGCCGTGGATACCATGGACATTAACCACTTCAGGGCCCCTACCGCCGTCAACCGGTTCGGAGAAACCCAAGGGGGGCCCAGGTTGAGAAGGCCGTATGAACGCCCCTGCGTTGTGATCAGGCCTTGGGTCCACAGGACCTGTGTGAGAAAACATGCGCTGGGAGAAGGCGTTGCCGCTTCTGGGAGTGACACGTTGTTTCAATGGGGGCTCGTGTTCATGTTGTGTGACACAGTCCCTCCTATTGCGCTTAGGCTGTAGGCACGCGTCAACGCTGACGCGAGCCAGAACGTGCTTAACGAGAATGGCGGCACTTATGTGGGTGACGCGCCGTGTCACAGGAGGCCGATGTTGACAGTGTGGCGTGAAGCATTTATCCCTCTGTACTGTGTGGGAACAGGAGCAACGGGGTGTAACACTGGTTTTGACAGAGAGCAGAGGGCTTCACCAGGCTCGATCTGTTGAGCAATACCAGATTCAACAGACGTGAAAAAGGAGTGCTTTCTAACATATTCCATCTGTTTAGTGGAGACCGGCTTGTCATGTGTGGACGGTGTGTGGAGCTGAGAGATCGTTCGTTCTGACAGGCAAGCTGGAAGCAGTAGAGGATCTGCGCTCTGAGTGATGTCTTTGTTTTATTCCAAAACATACATCATTAACATATATAAGAAAGTTAATTCTCAATAGTCCAGGTATCAAATCCGCTCATTCTCAATCAGTTCATCTGGACAGTTTCTTTTTAGAAAAAAGAAACTGTCCAGATGAACTGATTGAGAATGAGCGGATTAACATATATACTCCCCTCAAGGAGTCATTTTTTTGCTACCTCCGCCGCGGGTCTTGCTGCTGGCCACTTCAGGGCTGCGTCTGTTGGCTGCCCCTGGAAGAACGTTGAGCCGCCCCTGGCTGACGTGCTGAATGCGGCGGATCTCTGTTGGCGGGGCGGCGGTGGAGCGGAGCGGGGAGCTACGGCTACAGTTATGGAACGGGGAGCGCCTGCAGCTGTTAGCGGAGCTGTCACCAGCGTAGGAAAGACCCTGGGTTGGTCGAGCCTCCACTCGAACCATGCCTCTCAGGATGTTTAGAGCAACGCTAAATAGCCTTCTTGCCAGATCATCCGAAAGGGGCGGAGAAGGGAGAGGGACAGGAAAAATCCCTTAGCCTTAGCTCTGCCTCCTGATTATGCCGGGCCGTTTCAGGAGGGGGCACCTGCAGCTGGTAGTGGCGCACCACGCACGCTTCATGCCGGCCAAAAAACAAAAAGGCTGCATGTTGGACATAAAAATAGCAGGCCCATGCTTGCGCTAACAGCACACGTGTGCTTCCTGTAGCTTTTCATGCAAAAAAACAACGCCACAAGGAACAGTTTTCTTCCTGGTCGTGGTTTTAACTAAATAAATAAGACATCGTTCATCACTTCTTGCAGCTATGTTGCTTGAAAAACTTCCCGGTGACATTTGTTAGCCACACCATGTTTCCCTCCAGAGAAAGGAAGCAGGGGGGCTTACTGCTAGCATCGCCTTAGCAGACCAATAGCGCTAACAGCAGATGTGGTTTAAAATAATAAATAAAAACATCACTCACTGCTGAGAAGGATTCCCTGTGACATCGTTAGCCGCCGCCACTCTGTTCTCCAAAAGGAGAGAACCGTGCGGCTAACTAGCATCGCCTTTTCCGGGTGAATCGTCCGATTCACCCCGCGGTTCTGTCGAGAACAAAAAAGCTGATGACGTCGTTCAGCGAGTAGTTTTCCACCATGAAGAAAAAAAAAACTCGACATTAGCCTGTAGCTAGTCAGCCTGAAAAAGGGCTTCCCATCTGCCTCTCTTCTGGAAGAAGAGCTCACAGGAACGGTAGCAGGAGGTGGGGCGAGTGGGGAGCTGAAAAACGACTTAACTTCTTCCTCAGGTCTTCAGTGCTTGCTGGCTGAATGAAAACGGGAGTCGATTATCCCGTGTCATCGTATTATATACACACGGGGTGGGGCCCACACAGTAGGTGGACGTGGACGTGGACTAAAAGGTTTCAGTGGACGGTGCGCGTCAATCGAATTATCCAATAGCGACAGCCCTAAAGGGCGGAGCTCATACGAAATAGAACATTTAGTTAGGGTTGGCTTGTTATGCTGCTATAGGCTTAAGACTACTGGAGGACAAATTGACCTCATTTCCTTAAATGAATTGTTAAAATTGAATAGTTTTCATCTGATACTATTTCTATCTTAACATGTGATTCTTGACGTGCCATTGTGTATCCGTTCTCTCTCAAACCCAGTCGGTCGAAGTCCTGAGCTTGTTTTTCTAAAGGTTTCTTTCACATGAGCAAGTTTTTCCTTTCCACTGATGCCTTCATGCTTGCTGAAGATGAGAGTCTGTGATGAAGTTAAATTCAAAGCAGTCTACTCTTCAGATAAGTGGTGTTAAATTATTATTTTATATGAATATTTCTGTTAACTTATTATTTTTATACAGGTAGTCCTCGACTTACGACGTAGTTCCGTTCCAGCGCGGCTGCGTTAAGCGAATTTCGACGTAAGTCGGAACATACGTACATACTGGACCATATACGTACAGTACTGAATTTTACCAAGCACTTAGCCTAACACAGTACCCTACATAATTATCAAAAAACATACATTTGGGAGCCATAATGAAGGGAAAAATAGTTAATTTCCTACTGGTATGCTGGTGAAGCCGTTCCTCCATCCCTCCTCCGTATTCTCTATTGAGTTTACGTCGTAAAACTGCCGTCCAGCTCGGTCCATCCTCCGTATTGGTTTACAACATAAAACCGCATTCACAGTACACACAGTAACAGTAAGTTCTACTATGTACAGTTTTGTTTTGTTTTTTGAATGTCCAGAGGACCAGACTTAGCTTTTTTAGAGAGTACAGGGTAGCTGTAGCCTCCGCAGCTAGTAAAACCGGAAACTGCGTAACCCGGCTTTTCAAAAAAAATAAAAAATAAAAAAATAAATAAATAAATATATATATATATATATATATATATATATATACTGTATATTTTTTTTATGGGAGATGCGTCGTAACCGTGAAACATTGTAACTCGAGACAGTCGTAAGTCGAGGACTACTTGTATATGAATTTTTCTGTTCAGTGCCCTGAGATGGCTTCTGTTGTGACTTGGGGCTATATAAATTAACTGAATTGAATTGAACTGAATTTAAACAATGTTTCTAAACTCTAAATGCTCTAAAAGAGCACAGCATGTCATGATCTCCACTCTCTCTGCCACACTCAGTTCTCTGCTGCAGAGCAGAGATCATGACATGCTACTGGAGGGAACTTCTCAACCCACAGGTGCAGCAGGTGCTAAATAATTGTAAATAATGTATTTTAAATTAAAAAAATTCATGCAGCTCTTGAAGCTCATCCATCAATCAGCCAGTTGTGTCATGTCCAATCTTACTTTGAAAAACCGTGAAAAAGTGAGTCTGTGAAAGTCAAACAACAAAGTAGTGAGGGACTGCTGTGATTGATTAAGCTAAACTAAAGGTTATCAATGTCCTAGACCTTTTTAGTGTAAATAACTTTTATCAGTCTGCCAAAGTACCGTACTTTGGTCCCTCAAATGCCAGTAAATTTTGTTGGCTCAGATGCACAACGGAGAAACGATAAGCAAATAACATTTCACGTTTTACTGGAACCCAATGTTTTTATTTGTTTAATACTGGATTTTAAAGTATTAGTTGTGGTTATAGAGCCTAAACTATTCAAAACCACATATAGCAAATACCAAAATGAAATTATCTAAGTCTTTCAGAATTTTGTACTGTATAAGATAATTATTGGAACTGAAATGCTTATATTGAATGGTAAAACTTACCTGTAATGCCAGAAATGCTATAAATGGTTGAATGAATGAGAATTTCATATAAAATAAATATAGTCCATATCATTAAACGTGTAGCCCCTGGTTTCTTAAAAAAAAAAAAAAACATGCATTCAAGGCCTTTTAACATTTGCAAAATTTTTACAAGGTTGGTTGTATGTATACAGAAAATATAAGTGAGAAGCTTGTATTATTGTTCTTGTATATTTTTAAACTGAGTGATTATACATGCGGGGAGCGGTTACTGTTGTAACGAGAGAAATATATGAAGAAGCAGAAAGCTGAAGCTTTTCTCGAGGAGACTTGTTTACTTAAACAAGTGTATTATTGTTTAATCATTTACCTCATTATTTTAAAGACTGTATTGAACGTCCTATCTACGAAAGTAGTGAGGTTAACGAGGGACAAGTGAACGCAACATAGAAAAAAACGGGACAGGGGGTTGATGGGAAGAAGAAGAAAGGAGAGGCGGGAAAGAGAAAGAAAAAAACGGATGGAGATTGTTGCTAAGGCGACAGACGTTGAGGTGGGAGAACAAAGTGGACTGTTTTAGTCACAAGTAAACCTATACAAAGTGTATAGGAAACCTGCAGAAGTGTCTGAGGGAAGAAAGGCAGAGAACTGCTTCTGATCCGAGGACTGCTGCTGATCCAAAGTGGCGAGAGAAAAGCGTCAACATGGCGACGCTGCTCCAGTGAGACTAAAAAGTAGTCCTGCAAATCAGGTGGCTGAGTTCTAAAAGAAATTGGACTCACAAAGCAACTTTGACGACGGAGAGGACATCTACGGAGGAGCGCAGGTCGGTGTTGGTTGTTTAAACGGGGGAGAAGAGGATTTCCACGACGACAGCGCACCCTAGCTTCATCAGGCCTGCAACGCAAGCATATTACCGGTACCGGGTTGTGTTGGTGTGTGTGTGTGAGTGGGGCCCGTGTGTGATATTGTGTTTAGAACTGTACAGTTACGTTAAATTTATGGAGTTCTGTTAGTGACAAAAATTGAATTCTGGTTATATTACAACAATGGTTAAGAGAAAGGAGCTTTAATAAAAAACAAAAACACAAAGTTAAAGTGAGTAAAACAGAAGGGACTGAACAGAAAAAGTGCTTTACAGTATTGGTTTTATTTTATTTTGGGAACATGTCAAATGAGAATTAAAGACCATACTTTATTGTTGTTTTACATCATTTTGGGGTATTGTGCAGCTTCATGTGGAGGAAGAGTTATTTTTCTAAGTTCTTATTAAAAGAAACTGTTCAGTTAGTTGGTTGTCTGGAGTGATTTATGTTACATTAAAGGTGTGTATGGTAATTAGGTGAGTAAGGATTTACTCAACATAGGTAAACCTGTGTGGTATCTACCAGAACTTAACAAACCCAAATAGCCACCCCACCAGTGAGTTTAAGTTCTTGCCCCAGTTACTGGAGGACAGAGCAGTGGGGTGCTACAAACGTAATAGAGCTGTTACAATAATCCATAAAACTTTGTATGAACATAAAAATAATGCGTTATATGCTCTAGATCTTAAAAATTTACATTTGTTGTGTATCTTTAACAATGGAAATTATTTTTCAGATTGTGAACAAGTCTTTAAAAAAGACCAATACAATTTAAGAGGGTTATTTTTATTTTTATTTAGTCCATCTAGAACCCATCTGGAATGTAGACATGATTGAGTTCTTGGAGTCAATGTCTTGGGATGGTTTTAGTGGTGAGATGAAAACTAAGAAAATTAGTATTTCAGTTTAAAAAAAAAACATTTAAAATCCAAATTATTAGATATAATGTAAAGGTATTAAGATTGTAAATCCTCTAAGATTAGTTAAATTATTTAATGAGTCTGTAAGTAAATAGGCTATGACTTCAGCTTACTCATTTCGCAGTTGATGTGTGTTGTTGAAAAAAAGTATTGATTTTAATTGCATCATTGAAAATAAACAAAACTATTTAAACATTCTGGCATGCTTTTAATTGGGGGAGTTAGAAGAAGAGGTACAACCCACTGCCTGTTGAGGAAAATAAGAGTCCCGATCTGAGAGAAAGCCTTTACAGCAAAGATGGGATCAGGCGGAAGAGTGTGTTGGGTTCAGCTGTGGCTCATGGCCACGCTGACATTTTTCTTTCAGATTTGCCCAAGTGCTGGATCACCACTGTAAGTAGACTTCCCTGACCTTAACACATTTCTTCTTGATGCATTGTGTTGTACTGTTAGATACTGATAATGATATGTCTTTAATAACAAACTGCATACCAGTCACACATTTGTTTGGCAATATAAACACACTAATATTGCTTCACTTTCAATATCATTTAATGAAACACGTATTATTACATAATTAAAATGTGCAACATTAAAGATTATGGTAGTGTATGAAAATGACGCATTTAAAGTTAGCTTTCCTTTAATATTTTAGCATTTTCTATTAAAACAAACATCAATAGCCAATTTTGTTCCTCGTACTGTCATATTTTCATATATCTGCATACCATCAGGTGGTTTGGCCAAACCAACTGAAAGACAAGATTACCAGTATTAAAAAAAACATGTTGTTCCCCTACCTTAAATTTAACTCTTTAACTCATTTCTAATACTTGTATTTTTAACATCTACTTTTATCTGTGTACATTTCTAATTAACAAGATTTTTTTGTTTAAGAGTTGAGCATACAAAATTATAGACTACTGGTAAATATTGGCAAATTTTGCATTTTATGTAAGGGAACCTTACCTTAGCACTTTGAGATTTTCATTAATGAAAAGTGCGTTATAAATTAAATTCATTATTGTTATTATTATTATTATTATTATTAACCTAAACTGTGAAAATGTAAAAATAAATAAATAAATATAGCATATGTATATTTTATTGTGACTTTGCTCAACGGTGCCTTTCACCACAAACCTCAAACAGACCTGAAAACAAACATGAAATTTTGTACTGACCCAATTCTGGCAGATGGCCAATGCCAGTAATAAATTACCAATTACTGTCTGGATAAATATTGAACTCCACAGTCCTTCCTCTTTTTTGAAAGCCAACTATGTATTATTTTATTCACTCTTCTTTTTTTTAGCAACATTATTTTTCATTCAACCTTTATTTATACAGGCTAGCCTCGTTGAGTCACGGGGACTCATTTACAAGAGGGACCTGTCTCACTCACACCAAACAACCATCCACTCTCACACTCACACCTAGGGTCAATTTAGAGTCACCAATCAGCCTAACAAGCATGTTTTTTGGTCTGTGGGAGGAAACCGGAGTACCCGGAGGAAACCCACGCATGCACGGGGAGAACATGCAAACTCCACCCAGAAAGGCCCCGGACCGGGATTTGAACCGGCAACCTTCTCGCTGAGAGGCAGCAGCTCTACCAGTTGTGCCACTGTGCTGCGTGCTGCCCAATGTTCTAACATCACACTAATGTATTTGTTTAGCCTGCCCATGTTAATGAAGAAGCCCTGAATCCATGGCGCATGAATGTGAACTATCCAACGTAAAACTAATTTTACCACTGCAACACACACTGGATATCCTTATATTTAAGGCTGATTTCAAAACAAAACTCCATTAAATCGTGACCAGTTTCTTTGAGGGAGGAACCTTGTTGTCTGTGTGGTAACACTACATACGGTATAGTTTTATTGCGAGGGAACCCAAAAGTATTGTGTGCGAACGCAAAAGTAAAAAAATATCCCCCATGTCCCCTCCGGGGTTCTGTAGTAACCTACTCATCTGGAAGTTCTTTTTTTTATTTTTAAACCATCCAGAGTAGGGGTGCACCGATTTCAATTTTCTGGCCGATCACCGATCACCGATTTTTAGAAAGTCTGACCTGCCGATTCCGATTTTGGCCAATACTGATTTTCAGGTGTTAAAAGGTCAAAATGCACCCTAAATTTTCAGGATTTTCCAACCTTTGCTGAGGCAGATGCGATCGGTGGATAAAATCGGCTTCTCATTTAAAGATCGGCCGATCACCGATCTCCCTAAATTAAGGAAATCGGGGCCGATCGATCGGCCGGCCGATTTATCGGTGCATCCCTAATCCAGAGCCTTTAACAGCTCTTCTATGAACTCCTCACAAAATTCTTCTTTCCTCAGCTTCCACCATTTGATCTTTTTCTCTGATTTTACTATTTTTCTCTTGTTCACAACAGCATCAAAATGTGGGTGGGATTGGTGAAGCACCCACACCTGTCTCCACCCTCATTTTCCCCACTCTGGGCCCTTGAGCAAGATACTTAACCCCCACAATCTACTCTCCCGGGCACCCTAGATAGTAGCTCTGCCCCACACAGAAAGCTGAAAGTTATGCACCATAACTCATGTTCCCTGAAGGAAGGGAACGAGGTGCAACATACTTGCTATGGGAATTGCGCCCCCACGCGATTACCTGAAGGAATATACTCACGCCTTAACGGCTAGGGGCGTCACTGCCGCGCCAGAGGCCCCGCCCTCTGGGTACTTAAGCGGCTTGAGCCCCTCCATCTTTCTCCAAAGTTGCACTTCACCGAGCTTTCAGCATTGAAAAGGGCCAGATATGTTGCACCCCGTTCCCTTCCTTCAGGGAACATGAGTTATGGTGCATAACTTTCACTTCCCTTTCAGTTGGTCTCTCGTGCAACATACTTGCTATGGGAACATAATCCATTCACGCCCTTGAAATGCTCAGTAAAATGCATGCTAGAGTGAACGGCTACCTTTGACCAACAGGCACCTCAAGGCTACTTTATACTGTGTGTTAGAAAGGACAGCCTGAGTGACGTCACTTGCAGTAACATCTAAACTGTAATGCTTTGCAAAAGTATTTAATGAGCTCCAATTTGCAGCAACACAGATGTCTGCGACTGGCACACCCTTAAATAATGACCAGTAAGTGGCCAAACCCCTAGTGGAGTGAGCATGCACTCCAGGGGGTACCTGTTGACCCTTGCTACTGTAGGCCCTTTTAATGGCCTCAGTCACCCAATGTGAGAGACGTTGTTTTGATAGGGCTCTCCCGGTAGCAGGTGCTGCAAAGCAGACGAACAGTTGGTTTGTTTTCCTCCATTCCGCTGTTCTCTGCATGTAGGTGTGTAAAGCCCTCACTGGGCAGAGAGCATGTAGCCTTTCCTGTTCCTGAGTGAGGACAGGGGCAGGTGGAAAGGAGGAGAGATCAAAATCTAGACTCCTATGGTTCAGAGTCAAGACCTTGGGAGTGTATGCGGGATTAGGCCTTAGTGTGACCGTTGACCCGTCAGGAGCAAATCTGGTACACATTGGATGTACAGACAATGCATGGAGGTCACCCACGTGTTTCACCGAGCAAAGTGCCAGGAGTAGAGCAGTTTTATAAGATAGTAAATCTATCTTAACCTTGCTCAGTGGCTCGAATGGAGGACCACAAAGAGCCCCTAGGACCAGGCCAAGATCCCAACCAGGGGTCAGGGTCCTGCTGGGTGGTTTAGTCCGAAGGACACCCCTCATAAATCTTATTATGATTGGATGTGCTCCGAGTGTCTTGTGTCCCTAGCCTTCGTGACAGGCTAAAATCGCTGATAGGAAAACGTTAATCGTTGAATAAGAACAACCTTTTTCTAGTAAATCCTGAAGGAAAGTCAGGAGTTCAGCCAAGTCGCATGCATAAGAAATAATATTTCTTTCTGAGCATCAGGCTTCAAAAATGTGCCACTTCTGTGCGTATAAAGATTGTGTTGAACCAGCACGGGCATTTTGTATGGTCAATACCACATTTTCTGGCAAGCCTGACGCCATCAACCTGTTCTTTTCAGCCAACAAGCTGAGGCTTTTGGCAGTTCCTGGCCTAAGTGGTTGTATTGCCCCTTCTGGTGACACAGAGGTTGTTAACCCCTGGGGGTCAACCAGATTGGGAAGGCCTCCCTGCTGATGTGCTCCCAAGTTACCCTGCTCAGGGTTAATTGAGGGCCGATGTAACCTGTCAACTTTATTCGACGGGTTTGGAGCGGAAAATATATTTTCCTCCTCCAAATTTGGAGTCCTGTTGTGATGCTGCAAGTTATGTAAACGAGCAGATCTCCTAACTCCAATCCGTTCCCTGGGATGGTCCAGTTTACTGGTCCTTGGCTTTAATGGAGCTTTGGTACCAGGTAAACCGACCGAGGTCCGTGTGTCCCCCTCTGGGGGAATTATTTTTTAAAGTTATTTTGGATCAGCACACAACAGGAGGATACGTGCTGTTTGAGTACTGCTCGGGCATTGCATGTCCCTCATTAATAATAAAGGAGCAGCTACCCCGTGAGAGCGTGGGGGTGTTCCCTTTGGTTTGGTAGACTTTAGATTATTTGATGATAAAGAGCTCAGTCCCACTTGGAAAACAGGAAGAGAAATCTGATTCGGCTCTGACATGATTTCATCCACAACAGGCTGAACACAGTCATTGTTGTGGAGGTGTGAATGTGGCTGCCTGAGGGCGTCTGATGTAACCCCTCCCCGTTGTCAAACTCTGTCAGCTCGCCTCTCTGAGGTACAGACGTGTCATGTGATCGTCTGGTTAGTGTATTGGCTCTCCCATTGTTCACAATGGAACCAGGGCTTAAGCACGTGACCCTCTCCACCTGTCTTCCTGAAAGGTGTGTGTGTGTGTGTGTGTGTGTGTGTGGGGGGGGGGGTTCGCAGATGTCTCTGCATCTGCTCATTGCATAGGCACTCTGCTAGGGTTTATCAATTATGCTAATACCCCGTGGGCCATGAGAGAGAGGAAGAAAAAGGCCATCTCTCTTTATGACGGCTTCCAGGTCAGAAAGACCTGATTTGTGTTGTTGTTGTTTTTTTGTTTTTTTTTGGTCAATAAAACAGAGAGGAGCTGTTTCATGAACTTTATTTGTGCTTATGTGCAATGACGTACATGATTTTATGTCACTCACAGCAGAGAAAGCATGATTTGTGCATGCTGTAAATAAACCAGCTGATTGTACTATGTTACAAGCAAAGTCTGGACATGAAGGGATCATTCCTGTTACCACGTTGGCGGGTGACCCTGTAATGTGAAAACGTGGACCTGGTTCATCAGGCACGTTTCTGTCTGTTGTCACGATTCGCCGAAGAGGCCCTGTGCTTGGTCGCCTGGTGTGGGACAAACCTGTTTTTGCTCCATGCGTGCTCGGTACGAGGTGGGCCCTACGGGGGTCTTTGCCTAGGCTCCTCCTCATATGCTGGCCGCTTCTGCGGTGGGGCACGCCACGGGTTGCCGAGTGGTGCCGAGACTGTGCAGGTCTGCTACTAGCAGACTCCCTTGGGGGAGTGAAACTTCTCTGGGGAATGCCCACCCGGAGAGCTTCCGCCTGTCTGCGTCTTTGGTCCAGCTTGGTCTGAATTTGCTCAAAAGCTTTACCAAATAATCCTGCCGGCTCTATCGAGTGGTGGAGAAAAGGCACCTTATGTCCTTCCGGGAGATCCGTCAGAGTCATCCAGAGGTGGCGGATCGCGATAACCACTTCCGCCATTCCCCTACCCTGCGTAACAGCAGCTGTCCCCATCATACAGAGCACAAAGTCTGTTGCCCTGCAGGCATTCAGCATTTCGGCTCCCGCCTGCTTGTCCGTTGTTGTTTGAAGCTGTTGCAGTTTTTCCGCTAGGTAAGCCTCGAGAAGAGACGCTGAGGCTCGACAAGCCTTGCTGGAAAGAGTTGGTTTTGTTCCTGATGATTTAGGAGCCAGGTGAGACGCTAGTGTGTCCTCGATCTGAGGCACGTTAGCTATTCCCACTTCATCCATCCCATCCACGTCGAGGAAATGTGAGAGGGGGAGAAGCATAGGGGCTCGTGGCTGAGTCCAGGTGCACGTTAGTTCTGTCAGAAAGTCCGGGAACACGAGCATCTTTTGCCTCGTGGCGGCCTGCTGATTCGAGTAAAAATAGTTTCTTGCCAGCCTCATGACCTGTTGGCGAGGCGGAGGTTCAGGCCATGGGATGTACAGCGCGTCCGTTGCTCTGTGGCACAAGTCGAACCGAGCAGGGATGGAAAAGTCAGTTTCCGGGAGCACAGGTACTGGGGTCTGGGAGAGATCTTCACCCTGATCCTCCAGTTCCACGTCCGCCTCCTCCGTTGAAAATTCGCCCGAGGCTAAAATCGAGATCTCGTCCTCGTTCATCATGCCCCAGGTGTCAAATTCAACTGTTAGGTCCACCATGGGAGCCAGCACGTCAGGGCTGTCGCCCCATTCAACACGTGTGCTGTCATGTAGAGCCATGTTCTCCAACTCCGGCGTGGGAGTGAGGGGCTCTGTGGTGTCCGCGTCGGCTGGTGTCGCTGAAGAGCCCATGGCTTTGGCGACGAGGTCAATCCGATGCTGCAGCACCGTATCCATCATGAGGCTGCAGTGTGGGCAAAAGTCGGGCGCATCCAGTGCTGTTTTTGCATGAAGCATACCCAAGCAGACTGGACAGGCCTCGTGGGTGTCCGTTGCTGCGAGGGAAAAGCCACATCCGCTGGGACAGGTGCGTGAAGTTGGGCTCGCCGTTCCACTGGTTTTCCTTGGAAGTCTCACCTTCGTTTTCCTTTCTCTGGAGGCATGTCCGAGATGAGGCAAGCGAGTCCTTCCAGAATCTTCTTTATTTCTTATTGAAATATCTCCTCTGTCGCGTCGCTTTTGCTGGCTAGCTCGCTATGAGTTAGCGAGGTAGCTTTTTTCTTGTGGCGTAGTTAGCGCCGTCGAGCGAAGCAACCTGTAGAGAGAGGAGAATAAAATACTTGGGGTTAAGAGAAAAGTGCCGGATTAGCTTTCGCTAGCCCAGCAGTACGCAGGAATAATTCTATGTGCGCTCTGTGTAGGGAGCAAGCTCACCTCTGGTTGAGCAATGAAGCAACAGAGAAGTCCCGCGAAGAGGTAGTTCAGGTTTAAGCGAGGTGAAGGGTAAATTTTTGGCTCTGATATCGCCGTTTTTCATTTTGGGCAAAAAATGGTGCAGTACCACTTTTGTCCGCTAGGGGGACACTTCCAGAGGAGTACACCGACCATTTCTAGCTCATGTGTCCGAAAAAAGCCTCCTCTGGTCGGACTGACGCTGCCCGACCTCCTGCTCTGGAGGTAGCTACAATTAGCTGTATTGTTAAAGGTACAGTATGCAGTTTCTGTAGAACTCCAGCACTTAGAAATATTTTCAACAGGCAATGCATTCTGATCCCGCTCTGCCCCCTTGTGGTCTGTTAAATTTCAAATTCAAGCTCTGTTTTTATTGGCTGATTCAAATTCAAGCTCTGTTTTTATTGGCTGGTTACAAACTCTGTTTTTATTGGCTGGAAAATGGTGGGTCACCTTTTCTTTTTAGAAATGCTTATTTACCACCTGGAGAAGCAAGGGGACAATATATATATATTTTTTTTTCAGAGATTACCTGGCTAACATCAGTCTGTCAGGAGGTAGTGACAGAGTGAAGAAATATGTTCATAAAAAAAGCTACATACTGCAGCTTTAACAAGATAACTCATAAACCACACCGCAGATTTTCTTGAAACTTACAGAACGTAATTATATGGTAGTCATTTACAAACTATTAGCTGCAGAAGATATTTAGAGCTAAAAAAATCGCTCTTTTAGCTGTTGTTAGCATTTAGCTAATGTGAACAGATACCTACTGTTTAGATAAACAGCTCATAAACCACTCTACAGATATTTTTTAGGCTTACATTGTGTAATTATATGGGTTTCATTTACAAACTGTTGACCTGTATAAGACATTTGAGATAAAATTCAAATTTTTATTCGTTTTTTAAGAGAAGGAATCGTCTCATAGCTTCGGTTTTATTTCCGTTTATATTGTTATAAATCATAAACCACTCGGTTGATATTTTTTCTGCTTAAAGAGTGTAATTATATAGGTTTGCATGTACAAACTGTTGACCTGTATAAGACATTTGAGATAAAATTCAATTTTTTACAATTTATTTTATAGTAGGGCACACGACCATTTGGAAGACGTCAAACCGAAAAAAGTTAAATTCAGCAGATTTGACCATTTCGTGAATTGATTAAGGAACGGTTAAGCTCAGGAACCCTATAATGTCAGCTAAGAAATATATTTTTTCTCAGCAAAGAAATACCGTATTTTCCGGACTATAGGTTGCGGCTTTTTATCATTTTTTCATGGTCTCCGACCTATAGTCAGGTGCAACCTATATTGTCCTGTTATAACTGCTCCCCCTCACTGTCTCCTAACTCAATTGATAAAGCTTCTCGGATGAGAAGTGAAACGTCTTGTTTGTTACAAATAAAGTCCAGTTGTTTCTGTATTGAACGCCTTTTTTGATTTTATCATGTCCTGGACGACTGAGAATCTTCACCAGCAACCTATATATGGCTTTTTATAAAATAAGCTGATTTGTAATCATTTATTAACAAAAATTAAACTGAGACACACTCTTACAATAATGTCAGCTAACAAATATATATTTTTAGGTGTTTATCCTGCTAAAATTATTCATTTATTAAAGAAAAGTTCAGCTCAGACACATATTTGCTATAATTTTTATCAAACAATTAATTGTTTTTAAGTGTTAATCTTCTTAAAAGCCTTGCTGTGCGCACCTGTGGAAGAGACATTTGCAGCAGCGCTAAACACGGTCCACATTTTGCCGTAGGTGCGACCTATATTCAGGTGCGACCTATATATGGATTTTTATAATTCTTTGGCAATAAATGGACAATGAGACCTATACTCGGGTGCGACCTATAGTCCGAAAAATACGGTAATAGTTTTTACCGTGTTATCTTGTAAAGTCCTTCCATGCTGGCTCGCTTCTGTGGCCGCCATTTTCAGCAGGGCAAATGAGGCGCTGACGCGTAGCGGCGACGCATAATAGATGCGTCTTATAGGGCGAAGCATGTTATTTATGGATTTTTTCAATTTATTGACAATAATTGGACAAAACGGGTTATACAGAGAAGCGTGTTAAACGCCGAAAAGTACGGTACCAAGTCTTAATGCGACTCAGTTTGCCGTAGTGATTCTTGAAGACGGGAGCAGCCAAAAGAAGAAGAAAAAAACTTATTCACAACAAAAGTCATTCTACACACAACTATCTGATGCTGTCTGGCCACACTTTTCCTTGCTACGACCTTACAGTCCCCAATCTTCCTTAGGTTTCCTCTTTGACACAGAATTAAGTTTACCTGCATACTCCTTCCTCTACTCTTATAGGTGACTACTGTATGTTCCACCCTCTTTTGGAAATAAGTGTTGACTACACCATGTCATCTGGCTGCGTTCCAGCTTCTTTTAAACATGCTGTGGTGCAGCCTCTCATAAAGAAGAAGAACCTCGATACAGCACTGCTCTTAAATTATAGACCCATTTCAAAACTACCTTTTCTGTCAAAAATTTTAGAGAAAGTTGTTTTTAATCAACTTAAGAGGTTTTTAACTGCCAACAGCATTGGTGAAAAATTCCAGTCAGGTTTTAAATCAGGCCACAGCACAGAAACAGCCCTTTTAAGAGTTTTTAATGACCTTCTTTTAACTGTTGATGCAGGAGGATCTGCTGTTTTAGTGCTTTTAGACCTTTCTGCTGCCTTTGATACCGTGGACCACAACATCTTGTTGTCACGACTGGAACACGTGGTCGGTATCAAAGGCACAGTTTTATCCTGGTTTAGATCCTACCTGACTGACAGAAGTTTTTCTGTTCATTTAGGTAACTGTTCTTCATCTCCAGCTCCTTTGATCTGTGGAGTCCCTCAAGGGTCTATTTTAGGTCCACTGCTTTTTAATTTGTACATGTTGCCTTTGGGGTCCATTTTTAGAAAACACAACATTCCTTTTCACTGCTTTGCTGATGATACACAGTTATATCTTCCAATTGAGTCAGACAGGGTCACTCCACTGGATCCACTCCTGGACTGTCTGAATGACATTAAAATCTGGTTAAAACTTAATTTTCTAAATCTAAATGAAAATAAAACGGAAGCCATCAGCTTTGGCAAATGTAACACCCTAAATGTTCTTGGCCCCTTGGCTTCATACAGCCACTCCAATGTCAGGAATCTGGGAGTTATTTTTGACAGTGCTTTTAAGTTAGACAAACAGATAAATGCTGTAGTTAAATCCGGTTTCTTCCAGCTAAGACTCATTGCCAAGGTGAAGTCTTGTCTCTCTTTCAGAGACCTTGAAAAGGTGATTCACGCTTTTATTACTTCTCGCTTGGACTATTGTAATTCACTGTATGTTGGTTTAGACAAATCATCTTTGCATCGTTTACAATCTGTCCAGAACGCAGCAGCTCGTCTTTTAACTTCAACTAAAAAATATGAACATATAACCCCTGTCCTGGCATCCCTTCACTGGCTCCCGGTCTGCTATCGAATTGATTTTAAGATTTTATTGCTTGTTTTTAAAATCTTAAAAGGTCTGGCCCCGTCATATTTATGTGATCTTATTAATATCTACACTCCTGTAAGAGCACTCCGGTCTACCAACCAGTTTCTCTTAGATGTCCCCAGATCCAGAATGAAATCCAGAGGTGATCGGGCTTTTGCGGTTGCTGCTCCAAAACTGTGGAACAGTTTACCTGAGAAAGTAAAGACCGCTCAGACTGTTGACACTTTTAAATCTTCACTTAAGACTCATCTCTTTTACTTGGCATTTGATCCTCGCAGAATGTGAGATCAAATTATGAGCAGATTTTATTGTTGTTGTGTATTTACTGATAGCTTTATTATGTTTAGTGGCACTAGATGCATTTTACTCTGTTTTTATTTTATTTTTTTTAACTGTAAAGCACTTTGGTCGACTTCGGTTGTTTTTATGTGCTATATAAATAAAATTGACATTGACATTGACATTTGTCATTATTCACCATCTGTCTTTCCTGGTTTCTTTCCTTGACACCAAACTCATCACTTCCTCATCCCCTCTGTTTCCTTCACCAATATGTCCATTCAGGTCTGCTCCAATCATCACTCTCTCCTCACTGGGAATACTCTATCACTTCATCCAGATTCATAGCTAAATGAATGATTTTGTAGTAAATGTCTTGCTTTACTGAGAGGTCAGTAAAGGTCATCACTGGACAGTTCAAAAACCTTAATTTGACCCTGGGTAGGTCCACTACATCTCCCCCCTTTTGGAAGCCATCGCCAGTCCTTGGGGATGGGGTCCAACACGAAAGGAAACCTTGAACTGTCTTTGATCTTGAAGTAATCCAGCAAGTGGAAAAGAAAAATCAAAAATTATAATCCCATAAAGTTTTTGGAAATTCCATACTGTTCGGAGGTAATCCCATTGCGAAAAGCTTTTAATCCTTTGGAAAACAAAGTCTGTTAACTCTTGGAAAACAAAGTCTTATAATCCACAGCGGTAATTCCACAGCAGTAAATCCATATCGATTAGAGTTGGTGATTTCATCGGCAACAATTGTTTTCATAATCAGCATGTAGAGGGGATCCCTCGATTGACGCAGAGGAGGCGGCCCTTGGATGAAGGTTGAAGACCAAGCGTTGGAGCTGCAGGTCCCCACATCGATGGTTGGAGGCTGGTTGGTTTCCAGTCCGTGCCACTCTGGTTCTATGTGTCATGCATTTATGTGGTTTTTAAGGTGGGCTTATGATTGGGATTTTACATTAAGCCTTACCTATATGCACCTGGTATGTAAGCTATCATGGTTTAGATCAGCACAATT
>JBBPBX010019705.1:29316-44180 GCA_038048925.1 Garcialebias charrua | reverse complement strand
ATACTGTAATCAGGCAGGGATACATGGCAGGTTTGATTCTGTATAAACTCCAAGTGCACAGCTGGGTGAGTCCTCACTGTGAGTTTCTGAGTTCCCCACAGAAAGAGGAACACATGACACAGATGGTTCACATTCACTTTGCCTCCTGCAGTTTTTATTTAGACCATAGGATGGAGACACACACCAGTGAATAGTCTAAGCCAGGGCTCTGCAACCTTTATTGTCAAAAGAGCTATTTTTGCCATCTTTGCTCACTAATTATTATTCGCATGGAGTCGCAAAACCTGCTACAACTGTGAACTGTCAGCTGGTTCCCCATGGACCATTACAAGTTCATTGGAGGCAGCTTTTTCAGCCAGTAGGCATGCCATTCTTCTTCTTCTTTTGGCTTCTCCCTTCGTCAGGGGTCACCACAGCGAACTAGTCGCACGAAGACTTGGCAACTGTTTTTACGCCGGATGCCCTTCCTGACACAACCACAGACCACCACCCTCTGTGTGGAGCAGAGAGCTGTTATCTAGGGTTCCCGGGGGAGCAGATGGTGTGGGTTAAGGGCCTTGCTCAAGGGCCCAGAGTGGGGCAAATGAGGGTGGAGACAGGTGTGACTGCTTCACTTATCCCACCCACATTTTTAATGTTGTCGGTACCGGGGCTTGAACCGGCGATCTTCCGATCACAAGCTCACGTTCTTAACCTCTGGCAACCACTCCCACAGGCATGACATTATTAAACTAAAAATACCTAATGAATATAAACAGTCATTTTTTATTTATTTTTACTTTTTAAGACAAAAAAGGTTAAATGATTTAATCTGGACTAGTTTCTTTAAGAGAAAATTGTTTTGTCTTCCATCCAGAAAACTTCATCAGTCTGTGGCCTGCCAACCAGATCTGTCCCATAAGTAGCCTTCATTGCTGTTTTTCAAGCCAACCTCCTGTTGGAATCTCAGAAGCTTTTAACAGATGTAAAATAACCCATCTGTCTAAAACACTCAATCATCTTGATTAACAATCAAATATTTTAGGCCAGAAGGGCGATACTACTCACAGGCCTGAAGACGCCAAGGCCAAAATGGTTCAGAATGGTTAAGACAAAAGAAAAGACCAATTTCATGTAGATAAGGAAATTCATACAATATAACAACACTTGAACTATGCAAACCTATGTAACTTTTTTTTAAATGAGGAAAAAATAAGTTTCCTACTTTGAAGTAATAAAGCATAGAGTATAAAATTAGGTCAGTTTGTTGGAAATGTAATTAAAATTTTAAATAAATGCCTTTATATCCCTGACAGATTCCGTTCCATTTATTCTGGTTAAACTGATTCTCTGTATTTCTTCTCTGGAACTTGTGTTAAAGGTATTACAAAAAAATATTATGGATTTAGGAGAAATATCACATTATAAGACTGGAAGTAGGCTTAAAGAAATGGCTAACAAACTCATAGCTCTAGTCAACATGTCAACCCTTTACAGTACATTTTTGAAAATGACAGGAAACTGTTAAAACTAGCCCTGTCTTTGCTTCTATACAAATCAATACATTTCTGTTTCATGTCAGTTTTGGTCAAAGTTTGAAAGAGCTGCTGCAGAGGGACCAAAGAGCCACATGTGGCCCTTAAGGTTGCAGACCCCTGGTCTAAGCAGAACCACTGAAATAAAACATAAAATAAAATAAAATATTGACTTTAATCATCAAAAAACTGCAACACTTCAGTTGTTTTGTTTCTCAGTGCCCCAGCAAGACATACGACCCAAGAATCAAGACCACCAAAGACCTCCCGGATGAAGTCATCAGCTTCATCCGTTTCCACCCTTTGATGCAACGCTCTGTGCACCCTCTGACTGGAAGGCCCGTGTTCACACGCGTTCGAGTGGATTACACCCTGACTCACATTGTGGTGGACAGGGTTGCAGCAGACGATGGACAATATGAAGTTATGTTCCTGGGAACAGGTAAAATGCTTCTAATCTCATTAGTCTCTGTAAAGTTCTTGGTGACCAGCAGAGGGCAGTGGACGACTTTGAGTCGATTTTAGCCTCAAACTGATTTTTATTATTTTTTTGATGGTCATGAAACACTACATCCAGTTTGCATTATGATTGTGACCAAACACTAAAACATTTCTTCATTTAAAATTTGATGGCAGACACTTTTGGCAGTATGAGGCTGATTCACTTTAGAAAATAATTATGTTTTTGAGTGTCCTCAATAATCCAGGTAGACAAATCTAACAAGGTTGAGTCAGGTCCTCTGGACGGATTGAAACAATTTGCCTTTTATCCAAAAGTCTTTTGGATAAAAGGCAAAAATGTTTCAACAAAGAAGAGTCCGTCCAGAGGACCTGACTCAACCTTCTTAAATGTATTTGAGGCTTGATTATTTGTTGCCGTGTTTCTTGCCTTTGCTGCAGATGCTGGTTCAGTTCTGAAGGTGGTGAGCATCACTCAAGAGAACTGGTCAACAGAAGAAGTGATTCTCGAGGAGCTTCAGCTGTTCCAGGTTAGACACGCACCATAACTACGCATATTAATCAACTAAAAGAGCAGTTCAGATCTTCATGAGTGGAGGTCTGCAGAAATGTTATGAATGTTTAACATTTATTTATTTATTTATTTATGTATTTATTTATTTATTTATTTATTTATATATATATTTATTTAAAAAATGTGTTAATTAAAAAAAATACAATACAAAACAATCCCATAAACGATAACATAAAAAATATAAAAAAAGTAAGGTATGCAGAAAGAAGAAAACAATCTTATTATATCTGCCCCTTTTTTCAAACAATCAGTTCAAACAATAATAATCTTCTAGTAACAGTACAAAATCAATAACTCTTTCTAATTTTTCCAACTAATAAAATTCACATTATGCTACTTCATATTTAGATTTTTTTTAACAATTCAGTTTTGACTTGGCATTTTTAACTTCATTCTCCAAACCATTCCATAATCCAATTCCCTGGATTGAGGTAGACCGTCCCTTCAAACGTCGTTCTGTATTTTGGTTTTACAAATATGTCTGTTCCCTTAAGAATATAACAACTTTGTCTTTTAACAAAATTAATTTGGATATTTAAGGTAATGCGTTATTCTGAGCCCTATACATAACTGATAAAACATTATAATCTACCAAATCATGGAACTTCAATAACTTCAGTTGATAAAATAATGTGCTTGATGGATGACGGTAATGCTCTCTGGTAATAATTCTTACAGCTCTTTTCTGTAATACAAAAATAGGCTTTGTGATTGTTTTACACACTTTCCCCCAAACATCAATACAATAGATTAAGTGTGGAACAATGATTGTGTTATACAACAAATACAGAGCTTTATCATTTAATAAATCTCTGACTTTGTACATTACTGCAATAGATTTAGCTATTTTTGTTCTTACATAATTTATGTGATGTTTCCATGTCAGTTTGTCATCATTATTAACACCCAAAAACTTCACCTCACTAACTCTACAAATCTTAACACCCACAATTTTGAATGGAACATCAATAGTTTTCTTTTTATTACTGAATATCATATAATTAGTTTGATCTAGATTTAATGATAATTTAGTGAGTTTAAACCAAGTTTGTATTTTGACAAATTCTGTCTTTATCAATTTCAACATCTGTTTAATATCTTTATCCTAACAAAAAAAAAGTATCATCTGCAAAAAGTACACATTTAAGGAATACTGATGCATTTACCAAGTCATTCACATATAAATAAATAGCTTTGGTCCAAGTACAGAGCCTTGAGGAACTCCACATGTGATGTTACAGAGGTCTGATCTTACACCGTTCATCTGTACAAACTGTTTCCTATCTTTCAAATAGCTAGATACCCACTGTAATGCTGGTCCTCTAATACCCTATTTTCTCAAATTCTCAAGGAGAATAGTGTGATCAATAGTATCAAATGCTTTTTTAAATCAACAAAAATACTGACACAATATTGTTTTTGATCGACAGCAGTACCGGTAGTTATTTGTTCTATTAATTACATGAGAGCCAATGATGTAGAGTTTTTTGCTCTAAACCCATACTGACTTTTACTTATAATATTTTGTTTATCTATAAATTGATCTAGTCTGTTCACAAATAGTTTTTCTAGAATTTTTGAGAACTGTGGTAACAAGGATATTGGTCTATAATTGTCGAACTTACATTTATCACCGTTTTTATATCTATAGCTCTTTGAATCAGCTCAGCTTGAAGATCTTCAAAAGTATCCAATAATTTTCAGTTGGGTCATCTGAACAGTTTATTTTTTATAGAAACGTTTCGCCCTCCAGCCGGAGGGCATCATCAGTCAGAGGAGTTCCAGGAAACTGTTTCCCACCAAGCAGTAAACACCTTAAGTAAACCAACCAGTTTGCTGGTGCCAAGATGGTTTCTGGGGGCTGTCCTGTCCCTCGTCGACTCCTCCCAGGCAGTTAGCCACAGCCAAAGTGGTTCAAGACAACAAAGATCCAGATGACCAGACTGAGAATTATTGGATTTGGTACCTGGGTGATTGAGCATGAACTTTGTTGCCTTGAACCACTTTAGCTATGGCTGCCTGCCTGGGAGGAGCCGAGAAGGGACAGGACGGCCCCCAGAAACCATATTGGCTCTAGCAAACTGGTTGGTCCACTTAAGGTGTTCACTGCTTGGTGGGGAAACGGTTGACTGGAACTCCTCTGACTGATGAGGCCCTCCAGATAGAGGGAGAAATGTTTCTATAAAAAAGAAAATGTACAAATGACCCAACTGAGAATTATTGAATTTGGTACCGGGATGATTGAGCATGAACTTTGTTGCCTTGAACCACTTCGTAATTAGTTTTTGCCTTAACGCTAATTTTGCTTACCACGGTTTGGGTTGCGTACAGATTAGCCATTTGTTCATCAATTTGATGACAATTTTTGTTTTTCCAAATTGAGGTTGCACGAACATCTAGCTACAACAGCTAAGATATACATTGTTCCTGAAAACATAATGTTATAATAATATTGTAAAACATCTCAACTTTCAACTTTATTGCTTTTGCTTTAGATTCTAATATTTCTGTAGCTGGTTGATCAATCCACAAACTGTCACACATGCACTATGCTTTGCATTTATGTACTGTTTCAAATCTTTATTCAATATTTTTTTAATTGATACTCTGAAGTTAATTTTACTTCTTTTTTTTACAGGTTTCCTCCCCTATTCTCACTTTGGAGCTTTCTTCCAAACAGGTTTGTCACTTTTTACACTCTCTTTTTCTGCCCATGCATCTGAACAAGGTCTCTGTGCATTGTTGCCACAGACACTCAGTATGTCTTGTGACACATGCCTGATGTGTCGCAAGACATACGGTTTTATTTAGCCTCAGTTAAAACATGCATTCAGATTTACTCTCCGTCTTTAGCTGTCCTTATTTTCTCACCCTTCCGTCTCATTAACTCGAGGTCAAGGGTGTCAGTAGACACTTCAACCCCAATCACTGCTGTCATTAATCTCCAGCGCAGTTTGACCCGTGTCTGCATCGATGTGCCTGCTTGTTAGTGTTTTCAAGCACGTCAGCGCAGATCACCAGTTGAACCAAGAAATCCTTAGATCCAGATCATCCAAATCATTTTGATGTTCTTGAATTCATATGTTTTGTTTTCAACTATAGTGAATCAAATCTGTTTTTCACTGTAGCAACAGCTCTATGTGGGATCCAGAGAGGGCTTAGCTCAAGTTTCCCTCAGCAGATGCCACCTATATGGCCAGGCCTGTGCTGAATGCTGCCTGGCACGAGACCCCTATTGCGCCTGGGATGGACACACGTGTTCCAGATACATCCCTGCATCTAAAAGGTTTGTCCGACGGTGCACAAACTGTACTTGGAGAGATTTCCTTTATGTTTGTGGTTCTGCAGATGCTTTATAAAACCATTCAACCTTTGATGTACACACATGAACACAGGATTGTTGAGCTTAAAAGAGTTCATACAAGAACACAACATGGTCCAAGCTAAAAAAATATGTGCAATAAAATAAGATAAATACATGAATTGCTTCTTACCAACCATTTGGTGCCATGGCTCTTTTACATTACCGGTTTATTTGTTTTTACATTAGTATTCCTTTGAACTATACTGACACTCTTTGCGTTATGTATTCCCTTCTTCGTCTTGTTTTCCAACAACAGTTGTTTGTCATGTCAGAGTGCATTAGCTCTTTCCAGGATCAAAAATGCTATTTTTACTTATTTGGCTCAACAGTTATTCTACACCTCCAGGGTGTAATCCTGTAGGTTCAAAAGTTGTACGTGTTGTTGTTTTCAATCTTTGGTCTCTGTGCTTTCACCCTTGTATCTTCAGAACCACTGCCCTGCAGCTAGACGGGTCAAACTGTCATATTATTAGACAGTGGGGGTGTTGTTATTGTTTGGGTATTAGTGGAGGCCCTGCTTTTGGTCTCCTGGGCTCTTTGAAAGCAGATCTTCGGTGAATGCATGCTGCAGATGTCCTATCACAAACAACCAAACAGAAGAGGAGGAAGAAATCAATACAAGCTAGAGGAGAGCAAGTGAGCAGAAAGGTC
The DNA here is from genome assembly GCA_038048925.1 of Garcialebias charrua. NCBI lineage: Eukaryota > Metazoa > Chordata > Actinopteri > Cyprinodontiformes > Rivulidae > Garcialebias > Garcialebias charrua. The sequence continues at coordinate 37,618 of JBBPBX010019705.1, read as the reverse complement.
CAATAATAAATAACTTGTCTCCATAGTTTTCTTTTAAATACCTGTCCTCTATGACATTGTAGGAAAATCAATACATTGTATTTTAGATCCTCCCCTAAAAAAACAGTAAAAAAAAGAAGAAAATCTAAAAATTAAAAATAAAAAAATGCTGTGTCTAGGTAAAATTAAATTGTACTGTGCATATATCACAGCTAAAAGAAATAGCAAAATTCTTCATGATAAATTAAATAATTGTGAATACAATAAGATAAAAAAACAAATATTTTCTTCTTCTTTGGGCTGCTCTCTTCCTCAGGAGTCACCACAGTGAACTAACTCTCATGAAGACGTGGTGATTATTTTTATGCCGGATGCCCTTCCTGACACAACCACAGACCGCCAAGCTACCACAGCCCTCTGTGTGGAGCAGAGAGGTGCTATCTCTGGTGCCTGGGGGAGCAGATGGTGGGTGTTAAGGGCCTTGCTCAAGGGCCCAGAGTAGGGCAAGTGTGGGTGGAGGCAGGTGTGGGTGATTCACTTTTCCCACCACATCTTGATGTCAGTCCGGGGAGCTGAACTGGCAACCGTCAGATCACAGGCCCACCTTCTATAACCGTTGCATTACCACCACCCCTAAGATAAAAAAAGGTAATAAATAGACAAAATAATGTCAAAAGGCATTAAACAAAATGTGTAAAAAAAGCTTTTCAGCTGTTTCTTTGAAGGGATGTATGTTCCACTGTCAAGTGGTGTCTGCTTGCAAAGGTCAGTCCCCATGTGTTTTTATTGACATAAGGATTTAAGTTGACATACACTGACTATATGTATATCTCACTTGTTACTCACTACACCACGGGCGGCCGTGGTGTAGTGGTAATGGCAGTCGTCCCCCGATCAGAAGGTTGGAGGTTCGAATCCCGGTTCCCCACACCATGTGTCATTGTGTCCCTGGGCAAGACACTTAACCCCGAGTTGCTCCCGGTAGGACTGGATGGCGCCTTGCATGGCAGTCTGCCGCTACCTGTGTATGAATGTATGTATGAATGGGTGGATGGTTGGCATTGTAAAGCGCTTTGGGGCCCCTCATAGGGGGCTGGAAAGCGCTATATAAATAAGCTCCATTTACCATCCATATGTGAACATGTAAAATTTTATTTTAAAAAGGAATTCTAAAAGTAATAGGTATCTACTGAAGACATAGTCCTGAACAGCAGTCCCTTGCGTTCTTGAATGTTCCAGTTAGAAACTTTGCTACAGAGTTTTGTACCAGCTGAAGAAAATTGTCTTTTTTGTTAAGAAATTTTCAAAATGCTTTACAGCAATCAAAACAAGATAAAATATTAGCATTCATATGCTGTCTAATTTACGGGTTGACACAAGATAGTGTTCTTAAATACGTTGTAATAAAATTTGAGAAAATTGTCTAATTTACGGGTTGACACAAGATAGTGTTCTTAAATACGTTGTAATAAAATTTGAGAAAATTAGTTTTTATCTTTTAAGACCAAATAAATAATATATTTAACCAGATACTTTAAAACTTTACTGAGATCTAGCTCTCGTTTTTAAGGGTGACCTGGCCACAAGGTCAGTGGCACATGTCATAAAACAATGACCAAAACAAGTAACGTAGGATAAAACACTAGAAAATAATTTGCAATCATTTAAAGTGTGTCCAATTTTTTTTTTCTTGAGGCACTCCACTTGAAAGGTCTTCAGACAGAATTTGATTGTTATAAACACCTAAACATCAATTTGAAAGGTAGACAATTAAACATTCCAAATGAGCTCCTGAAATCCATCCAAAATCATGTAGTTTTTCCTTATGAGGCTTAGTAATATAAACAAACATTAAAATTAAATGATATATAAGAAAATCTATAAATGCTTAAACATTTTTACAATGTGTTTGTTTTCCAGGCGAGCCAGAAGACAGGACATTAAAAACGGGGATCCTGCTATTCAGTGCTGGGGCACAGAAGACAGTATGTTGACTTCATGCTGTTAAAAATCATCTCATGTCACTCTTTATTAATTGGTTTACTTATCAGCCATTAATTACTCATTTGTGGAAGCTGTGAGATGCCTGTTCTGTTTCCTGCAGATCTTGGTGGGGGTAAAGTGAAGGAGAGTGTTCTTTTTGGAGTTCAGAACAACTCCACCTTCCTTGAATGCATCCCCAAATCTCAGCAGGCTCAAATCCAGTGGTTTATCCAAAAAGCTGGATCTGAACGCAGAGAAGAGGTCAGAGCGGCTAACCAGTTACATACATGTTTATACAAATCAGTTCATCTCTCTAACATGAAGTCTGAGCATTTTAACTCACTCCTCTTTGTGATGTCTGGAGGTGATCAGTGTGCTGACTTCTTTCTAGGCATACCTGGGTATTTATTATTATTATTAATTATTATTTTCTTGACTAATCAAAGCACAAGGTTATGAAGCCAAGCCAATTTTTCCTTACATAACAACTCCAAGAATCCAAGAACATTATACTAGACTTGAGCCCCATTGGCTCTGAAGTTGAAATCGTAAACCTCCAGCTACAAATCACACATCCCTCCCTGTCTTCTGTTCATGTGGGTTCAGAATTCTCTGGACATCTTTGCAGCCCCCTGTGTCTGAGAGAAGTGAAGAATGATTTATTCTAAACCCGATCTGTATAAAAGTAATGCACAACTATTTTGCAAATAAAATAGGAAACCATTTGGGATAGAATGGAAATTGGATGTGGAAATAACATGGAGCACAGGGTGAATCTGTGCAGGATCTTAAATGGGGTTAAAATATGTATTTATTAAAACAATGACAAGATATAAGAAAATTCAGTAAAACTTATTTTAGGAGATCTAAAAATAGTTGTAAGCTGGTGTTTCTGGTGCAGCTTTGGTGTAATTAAGCATTTCTTGTTAGATAAAAAGGAAACATTCCTAAAAGCTTCAAAACTAATATCGGTACCAACTCTTTTTTAAACAAGTCTAAACTAGTGAGGTGTTTCATTTTTTATTGAAAATCTTTTTTATTGATTCATTTATTTTATTTATTTTGAACATACAAACAAAAAGGAGAACACAACAACAACAACAACAAAACTCCCACCCATCCCCTCCTACACTGGATCAGTCACACACACACAAATAAACTAAACAGGCATTGACAAGTTTCCCACATACAACATAAAAGGCTACCAAGTGTCCCAAAATCTTTTTACAAAACTCTTCAGGGTATATCTGATTTTTTTCTAAATGAATATGCTACATCACTTCTCTTATCCGATGAACATTGGCTAGGGGGTGGGGGGTGATATGGGTCCTTCCAACTGCACATAAGTAGATCCTGGCCAGAAGAGAGCCTAAAGCAATCACATCCTTCTCATACTTGCTGAAGGGCGTATCCACAGGACTACCCCGAACAGTGAGATGAGTGGTGATTGTTTTGTATTTTTGCCACATATCCCAGAGAAGGTGTCAAAAATAGATTGTCAAAAAGTCCAAAGTTTGGGACATGTCCAAAAAGTACAGTATACAAGAGTGTATCTTATCTGGAAGTTTTTTATTTATTTATACAATGATTACATGCGGGGTCCAGGTTGACTTTGATCTTGGACAGCTTGCATTTGGACCAGTGCAGCTGGTGCACTACCTTGAATTGAATTACCGTGTTTTCCGGAATATAGGTCGCATATTTTTATCATTTTTGCATGCCCTGCAATCTATATTCAGGTGCGACCTATTTATGGCTTTTTATAAAATAAGCTGATTTGTAATATTATTAACAAACATTAAACTGAGACACACTCTTACAATAATGTCAGTTAACAAATATATTTTTTAGGTGTTTATCCTGCTAAAATTATTCATTTATTAAAGAAAAGTTCAGCTCAGACACATATTTGCTATCATTTTTGTCAAACAAATAATTGTTTTTAAGTGTTAATCTTCTTAAAAACCTTGCTGTGCGTTCCTGTGGCAGACATTTGCAGCAGAGCTAAACACGGTCCACATTTTGACATAGGTGCGACCTATATTCAGGTGCGACATATATATGAATTTTTCCAATTCTTTGGCAATAATTGGACAATGCGACCTATATTCAAGTGCAACCTATATTCCAGAAAATACGGTAAACCTCAGACAGACTGAGGATGAGTAACGCCAAATTTACACTAAATGCGGTCCGGCTCCGCCCCGCTCCGGTCCGACTTCCGCAGCAAATACACACCCATTATAATCAACGAGAGAGTTTACACTGGCTCCGCACGGCGGCGGCGAGCGGACGGCACTCCGTCAAAATTAGAATTGATCCTATTTCTGCCGGACGCCGGAGCTGTGCCGGAGTCAACTTTTGAAGATTACGTCGCACCAACAGGAAAAGGAACGAGCACAACATCCGTATTTACAAAATAAAATCACCACGGGCGGACTAATCCTAGCTCTATACGGATTTATTTGTACAAAAATGCTGTCAAACTATCATTTATGACTACGCCTACAAACGCAATACAAGAAATAAATAAATAAAAAAAGTATTTTATTCTGAAATGTAATACATCACTTCCTGTTGCTCAAACCATGTCCTGTCGCTCATTTACGAGAGAAGATCAAGGCAGCAGTCTCTACTGTTGTTCTCCTTCTTCCACCGAATGAATTGTTTTGTTCTGACTTACTTATTTATCACTTGATTTATCGCGCAATCTCGCAATTCCCGCGCATGCGTCTCAAAGCGGCGCATCCAGGCGGACCTGAGCGGAGCGGAGGTAGTGGAAACTGGACTCGCTCAGCTGCGACCTGCGGAGCGGGGCGGAGCCAGACCGCATGTAGTGTAAATTTGGCGTAAATGTTCTTAATGATCTTTGGCCAGATTGTGTCTGATATGGATTCCTCCAGGTCCAGTTCCCATTTTAGTTAAAGGGAGCCAGGTGTTTAATTTTTAATCACAAAATACTCAATAGACCCACTTTGGTTTTTAATCTGTGAAGCACTGTTGTCCATTGACCAATATGCTGATGTGAATTCTCATTCATCCCGTTCATTTCAGGAAGACAAGAAGAAGGGCAAAGAAAGACAAACTGACAAATGCCTCCTACTTCCCAAATGCTCAAAGTCATGCTCACCCTATCACAGAAATACTGCTCACTCATCTGTCTCCACTTCTCGCTCTTCTTCCTTTTTCCCGACAATGTTGCCCTTTCCTCTGTCTCAGGGACGAATTTAAGCATCAACAGGTGCAAAGGCTGTTAAAGACCTATCTGTTCCTTAACAAACTCACACTGCAGACAGCTCTGTTGTTTTTTCTCTGTGTGTGTGTGCGCTTCATTTTGTGTGAGCAAACACACACTCACGCGCAGAATAGAACAAACAGAGCACTCCCTAGTGACAGCCATGTGTTTTTTTGGGTAATGAACACAGTGGGGTGTTTTCTCTGGTTGTGTGTCTGAGCATGCATGAGTCTGTGACCTGCTGGACTACAAGAAAAGGTGATAAAAAGTGAATGGACAAGTTTTAGTCTTTCATCTATTGCTGTATCATTTTATAGAGGCAGAGACTAAATAGATGCAACAAAGTTAAAATGGAGAAAATTACTAATTATTTGATGTTTTTAGGTCCATAAAGGCAAAGTTTCTATAGGATATTTTGACATAGCTTTCTAGGTTTTTTTTTTTTTTTTTTTTTTGTAGATTTATTATTTGCAAAACCTGCAGGCTGACTTCTTGTGTTTTGTTTAAATGGTTTTATTTGTACATTTTGGCTACAGTATAAGCATCAGTGCCAAAGCAGATATCTCAGTTTGGGTTCCTAGTTGTTGGATGTCCTTGTTTGCTTGTTCTCACAGCTGTGCAGCAGGTGATGTTTGACTCGTATTAATCTCTCAGTCTTTGTGTTTTTTTTTTTCGTCTTCCTGGTCTGTTTCCTTCTGTCTGTCATCCCCCTGTTCGTTAACCTTACTCATCAGTCCCACCCTAATCTCTCCTCACGTCCTGCCTTTGTGCGTCTCAGTTTGCACACTTTGTTCCTTCATACCTTTCATGTTGTTTCTACAAGTTCCCCACTGCGTTGCCCTGCTGTGTTTTGGGGTTTTGATAGAGGCATCTTCCGCCAGCTGTACACAACACCTGCAGCCCAGTCAAATAGTCACTCCCATCATGCACTCCCTTTTCTTGTTCTGCCCGTAAAAGTCAGCTATTAACTCTAAAAATGTTCAATAACAATGTTATCTGGAAGGAATTAAGTTGTCTTCCTCACAAAGATTGTGGTGACAGTTGGGGTTTGGAATGCCAGATCATTACGAAACTACTAACAAGAAAAGCATGGATGATGATGACTTTCATGCAAGGAGTTAATTACATCAAAGCACAACATAACAAGAACCACAGGACATAAATTTGACACGTGAACTATCAAAGTACCGTAGCTAAGAGGTACAGTAATTTGAGATTTCTTCCCTCCGGCACCTCTGATTCCTTACAGTCCAAAAACTTTAGTTTAATGTGCTGCTTTTCATGCGTGCAGACAAACACTTGTAAAGGACATAATGAGTCATGTTATTGAGCCGTTCACATACATATGTAACTTATCATTTTCAACAGGAATTTTTCCAGATAATATGAAAGTAGCTAAGGTCGTTCCTCTTTTTAAAAATGGTGATAAATGTGTATTCAACAATTATAGACCTATATCCTTGTTACCACAGTTTTCAAAAATTCTTGAAAAACTATTTGTGAACAGACTAGACCAATTTATAGATAAACAAAATATTCTAAGCAACAGTCAGTATGGGTTTAGATCAAAAAACTCTACATCAATGGCTCTCATGGAACTAATGGAACAAATAACTACTGCTGTCGATCAAAAACAACATTGTATCAGTATTTTTGTTGATTTAAAAAAAGCATTCGATACTATTGATCACACCATTCTCCTTGAAAAACTGAACAAATATGGTATTAGAGGACCAGCATTACAGTGGGTATCTAGCTACTTAAAAAATAGGAAACAATTTGTACAAATAAATGATGTAAGATCTGACCTCTGTAATATCACATGTGGAGTTCCCCAAGGCTCTGTACTTGGACCAAAGCTTTTTATTTTATATGTGAATGACTTGGTAAATGTGTCAGGACTCCTTAAATGTGTACTTTTCGCTGATGATACCACTTTTTTCTGTTCAGGTGAAGATATAGAACAAATGTTAGAATTGATAAAGACAGAATTTGTCAAGATACAAACTTGGTTTAAAATAAATAAATTATCATTAAATCTAGAAAAAACTAATTACATGATATTCGGTAATAAAAAGAAAACTGTTGATGTTCCACTCAAAATTGAGGATGTTGAGATTTGTAGAGTGAATGAGGTGAAGTTTTTGGGTGTTATCATTGATGACAAACTGACATGGAAACAACACATAAATTCTGTAAGAATAAAAATAGCTAGATCGATAGCAGTACTGTACAAAGTCAGAGACCTATTAAATGATAAAGCTCTGTATTTATTGTATAACACAATCATTGTTCCACACTTAATCTATTGTATTGATGTTTGGGGGAAAGCGTGTAAAACAATCACAAAGCCTATTTTTGTATTACAGAAAAGAGCTGTAAGAATTATCACTAGAAAGCATTACCGTCATCCATCAAGTACATTATTTTATCAACTAAAATTATTGAAGTTCCATGATTTGGTAGACTATAATATTTTATCAGTTATGTATAGAGCTCAAAATAATGCATTACCTTTAAATATCCAAATGCACTTTGTTAAAAGACAAAGTTGTTATAATCTTAAGGGAACAGAGTTGTTTGTAAAACCACAATTCAGAACCAGTTTGAAGGGACGTTCTACCTCAATCCAGGGAATTAGATTATGGAATGGCTTGGAGAATGTAGTTAAAAATGCCAAGTCAATGTTTACATTTAAAAAAATGATCAAAACAAATGTGTTAAAAAAATATGTGTGAAATAGCGTAATGTGTATTGTATTAGTTAAAAAATTAGAAAGAGTTAGTCATTTTGTACTGTTAGTTAGAAAATTAAAAAGAGTTAGTAATTTTGTACTGTTGGTTGAAGAATATTATTGTTTAACCTGACTGTTGGAAAAAGTTGGTTGAAGATTATTATTGTTTACATGGTTTGACTACTGTTGTTTAATCTGATTGTTGGAGATAAGGGGCAGATATAATAAGATTTATTCTTCTTTCTGCCACCTTTCATTTTTTTACATTTTGTACACTATCATTATGAGATTGCCTTGTATTGTTTCTTTTGTAAAAAAATGAACAAATTTAATAAACATAAACATAAACATAAACATAAACATAAACTATT
>JBBPBX010019705.1:942-18161 GCA_038048925.1 Garcialebias charrua | reverse complement strand
GTAGAGACCGGGTGGATGAGTATGGTGCAAGAATGTCCTTTAGATAGTCAGGTGAAGTTCCGTGTAAGCATTGGTGTGTAATGAGAGCAGTTCCCTTTCATTTGGTCTCTCGGTGCAACACCATTGCTAGGGGAATCAGCGCCTCCGCGCGGTGACCTGAAGTAATACACTCACGCCTTTACGGCATGGGCGTCAGCGTCGCGCCAGAGGCCCCGCTTTCTGGACATTTAAGCGGCTGACGCCCGTCCATCTTTCTCTTTTTGCCCTTCACCTCGCAAATACCTGAAACACTCTTTTCAAATCTTCTCTGTATCTTCATCGCTCGACCAGAGGTGAGCTCGCTCCCTACACAGAGCATACAGAGAATCTTCTACTGCGGACTGCTGGACTGGCGAAGGCTGGCCCGGCACATTTTTCTTCACCCCAAAGTTTTCTTCTCCTCTCTCCACAGAACGCTTCGCTCGAGGGCGCTGACTGCGCGACACGCTACCCTGCTAAAAACTAGCAGGCTAGCCGGCGAAAGCGACACGAGGAAGGAGACGTCTCAGGACAACGTTAGCTCTGCTAACAAGTTTAACTCTTCTCAGCCACGGCTCCCGAGAAGGTAATGCGAAAACCCAAAAGTCAAAGAAGACCAGCAGGCCAGCGAGCCCCAGCTCCCGTGCCTTTTTCTCTTTTGCTCTTCTACTGCTCGGGTAGCGAACGCTAACTACGAAGCATGCTACCTGCTAAGCTGACGAAGCTAACAGGCCAGCAGCCCCGAGCAGCTTGGCGAGAGGATGCCCTTGGACGAGGAACTCTGGCAGGCCGTGAGCTCTGGCTCCCGAACCTGCTTCAGCGGATCTGGATACCCCCCTATTCAGCAGCGGACACCCACGAGGCCTGTCCGCTCTGCTCTGGGATACTACACGCAAGGACACTCAAAGCTTTTCTCGCGGATGACCCCGGAGAAAGGAGAGTGGAAACGGAATAACTCCGCCGTTATCTGGCTAGCTCCCGTGGTTAGCATGGCTAACCAGGGGCACCCACGACAACACGTGGTGGAAGACAGCAATGCTAACACGATTAGCGCGGCTACGAGCGGACAACGAAGGACTCCATCGTGAGGTATGTGAAAATGCTTGGACTAGCTTGCTAGCTAATCTTCTCATATTTTGCCTTTTCCGCTATCCTGCGAATCAACTGTAGAATTCATCGCATGACTAAGTGTTTTTTACTGGTGCTGCGTTGCTCGAGGGCCCGTCTTAGCACCGCTAGCAGGCTCACAAGTACCTCCCAGCACAGTCCAGGAGGAGGATTTTCAGCTACTTGTTCAGCTGCGCTACCTGGTAGTTTTTTCCTTGCAACATCGATGACGCTGAGAGCTTATCCACTCATGAGGCTATGGATGACTCTCTGACGTTAAACCATCTCAGGGCCCAAGGAGCCCTGGCGGGATGGACAAGGACAAGTGGCCTCGGTATCGCAGGCCCACCAGGCAGAAAAGCTACAGGAGCTGCAAGGGGCCACCAGCAAAAGAAGAGGAAAGAAGATGCCCCTGCACCATTACAGGAGCTCTCACTCACAGAAGGAGAGTAAATGCCTAGTTTTTACCACCAGTTTCTGTGTTTTTAAGGAACACAGACTAGCTGGTTCAGAACGTCTAAACACACAAGAACACTCAGACCCCTGTGTAATTAAAAGAAAAATTGCCATCCACACATGACAATAAAATCTCAAGACTACTGAATGTGTCCTGGTCCCAAAATGGGAACAGGGCCCCAGGTTTGCCCGCTCACGCAGTACGGGAACCTGGCCTTTCGAGCCCAGACTTCACTTGTAAAATGCTACAAGGAGCTGGTGGCGCGTGTGTGCGCCCTAAACAACAACTAGTCTGCTGTGGTTGTCATCCACACACAACAATAAAATCTCAGACTACTGAATGTGTCCTGGTCCCAAAATGGGAACAGGGCCTCAGGTTTGTCCGCTCACGCAGCACGGGAACCTGACCTTTTGAGCCCAGACTTTACTTGTAAAATGCTACAAGGAGCTGGTGGCGCGTGTGTGTGCCCTAAACAATAACTAGTCTGCTGTGGTTGTCATCCACACACGACAATAAAATCTCAGACTACTGAATGTGTCCTGGTCCCAAAATGGGAACAGGGCCTCAGGTTTGCCCGCTCACGCAGCACGGGAACCTGACCTTTTGAGCCCAGACTTCACTTGTAAAATGCTACAAAGAGCTGAGTATATGTGCATGCGCACTAAACAATAACTCGTCTACTGTATGTGTAATGAAAAACAAAGACTGTTTCATGCATATACAAGAATGAAAGTTCCAGAGCACAGACTGCCCTGGTTCTTAACTCACCACTTGGTGGAACACGACCTACTAGGCCAAACTACGAACCGCAATGGGACACACAAGTTTTGCCTGAGACAGTCAGATCTTGTGATGTCTTCTGCTGGGCAAACCAGCCTGCTCCAGAGTATGCGGGAGGGGTCGAAGGCCACCCCTTCCACACTCAAATGAAGCAAGCAGCCGCTAGACATCCCTCCCAGGGGATGCGTTGCGGGCTCAAGTTCTTCCTGGTGCCCAAAAAGAGATGAATACCTGAGACCGGCCCTGGATCTCAGGACTCTGGGCAGGAAAGCAAGAATTTTTCAATTTCAAAATATTGACACTGCGGCAGGTCCTCCGGTCCGTGAGACCTGGAGACTACGCATGTACAGTGGATTTGAGAGACGCCTGCTTCCATGTGGGCGTCTGGAAGGCACAGGAAATTCTTCCGGTTTTGCCTTCAAAGGGAAAGCTTATAAATACAAAGTCTTACCCTTCGGTTTGAAGACTGCTCCTCATGCATTTACTAAATGTCTGGATGCAGCCCTGACCCCTCTTAGGAATCAAGGAGTCAGGATTATGAACTACCTGGATTACCTCCTGGTTTTTGGCTGGGAGCAGGCCCAGTCACACTCCTGGGTGATCTCTCGCCTGGAGTCTCTCAGATTTTTCATAAACCCACAAAAGGAGTGACCCGACCCCGTCACGGATTACCGTATTTCTGGGAGTGCAGGTCTACACCACCCGGTACAAGGCATGGCTCTCAGAGGAACGTGCTTCCTTGATTCGTCGTTGCCTGGCAAAAGTTTAAACTGAATCAACGGATTCCCCTGTAAGCGTGCCAACGCCTCTTTAGGCCTCTTGGCGGAAACCATACCCTGTGTGCCACATGCATTGGTGAGAATGCGGGTCTGGCATGCATGGCTAAACCAGCAAATATAACCTGCCCCCGTCTGGGTGTGCAGAAAAAAGTTTAGAATCATCTCAAAGTGCCCAAAGGCCCCGGAACCTTGGGGGGACCTGTTCGTGTTCACGGAAGGGGTCCCGTAAGGTAAGGTGTCATCCCGTGTGATTATCACAACGGACACCCTGGAAACAGGATGATGAGGCAGTCTGCAGAAATCAGAATGCCCGAGGCCTCTGGAATGATCAGGAAGTAGATTGTACATCAACTTCCTAGAGTTGTTGGCCGTATTCCTGTCAGCAAGATACTTCTTTGGTAAAGGTCTGATTGCGGGACAGCACGTCCTGGTGTAATCAGATAACTAAACCACGGTGTCATTCATTGACTGGGGAAGGGGGACGAGATCCCAAGCCCTCCTCAGCCTGACACAGAGGATGCTTACATGGTACGCTCCAGGATTATTGTCGCTCAGGATGACTCATGTTCCGAGTGAACTGAGTTACGGAGCGAATGCCCTCTCAAGAGGGCCTCTTTTGGAATCAGAATGAAGACTGAACCCACGACTCGTGGATCAGGTCTGGTCACGGGTTAAAAGAACCTCGGTGGACTTGTTCCCATGCGGAGCCAGTTCACAATGTGACCTCTACTTCTCAAAGTTCAGGGATACCATGGCAGTTGCCTTCTTAGCAACAACAACAACATACACAAGGGACATCCTTGGTGTTTATGTTTACTTGGGAGTTGCTTCAGTGGAAGGGTTCCCCTCTCCTCTGACAGTTCTCCAACATCAGGATGGACCCCTTTGACAGTCCTAGTAGTTGTCTGTTCAAGAAGCAGATGAGGGACTCGTGCGTGCCCCTTGTACATAAAATTTTTCCCCTGGGGACCTAGAAGGTTACCCTGTGCTTGTACTGGGTTTTTTACCTCCATATTGCCATCTGATTGCCAGTGGCGTAATAGGTCCCTTGCTCTTTTCCTCCTGCTTCTCAAGTTTTCCAGGGAAAAAGGAGATGTAGCAGAAGACGCTTAAGCTGTCTCTAACTGGTGTTTTCATCTATGTGCCCAGTGGTAACATCAGGACGATGTTTCTACATGTGGCATTTTTCTTCTCAGGCTGTGCTGTCTACATACCTTGTGGAGAGCGGCTGGGAAATGCCTGCCGTATTAAGGCAGATGTTCTCACATGCATTTTGCTGAGCATTTCAAGGGCATGAATGAATTACGTTCCCATAGCAATGGTGTTGCACCGAGAGACCGAATGAAAGGGAACTGAAAGTTATGCACCATAACTCATGTTCCCTGAAGGAGGGAACGAGGTGCAACACATTTCAATGCTGAATGCTCGGTGAAGTGCATTTATTAGAGAAAGATGGACGGGCGTCAGCCGCTTAAATGTCCAGAAGGCGGGGCCTCTGGCGCGACGCTGACGCCCATGCCGTAAAGGCGTGAGTGTATTACTTCAGGTCACCGCGCGGAGGCGCTGATTCCCATAGCAATTGTGTTGCACCTCGTTCCCTTCCTTCAGGGAACATGAGTTATGGTGCATAACTTTCAGTTTTGTACTGAATTCTGTAGGTGACAGGAAGCCAATGGAGGTTATGGAGAATGGGTGTAATATGTTCAAATTTACGAGCTCTCAACAAAATCCTTGCTGCACTGTTTTGAATATATTGAAGCTTCTGAAGGTATTTGCCAGGGATTCCAATAAACAGGGAGTTGCAGTAGTCGAGCCTGGAGGAGACAAAAGCATGGACGAGTTTCTCAGCATCAGAAAAAGTTAGAGATGGGCGAAGTCTGGAGATGTTTCGAAGATGGAAGAAGCAGGTTTTAAACAGATGCTTAATGTGATTTTCAAATGTAAGATGAGAGTCCATTTTTATTCCAAGATTTGTAACAGAGGTGGAGAGGGGGATGTCTTGTCCAGAAAAGGAAATTGTTGTTATAGTTGATGTTTGTACCTGGTGAGGGGTGCCAATCAGTATGGCCTCAGTCTTGGAGCAGTTTAATTGAAGAAAGTTCTGATTCATCCATGCCCATTGTAGCCGAGAGCGAGTTGTAATACATTCCTAATGAAAATCAAATATCCAAGATGGCCACCTTGGCTAAAAGAGGGGGAAAAAGATAACTCAGCTATTTTTAAAGATACTGAGCTGAAATGTGGCATATTGGTAGCTGACAATGATCCCTAATAGACTCTGACTGAAAATCAAAAATCCAAGCAAGCTTCTAAGCAAAAAAGAAAAAATACTATAAATTGGCCAGTTTTAGTGATATTGAGTTGAAACTTGATGTGGTGATAGCTGAGAATGTTTCCTATCAATGCTGTATCAAAATCAAAAATCCAAGACAGCCGCCAGTGCTACATTTAAATGGCTTTAACTCAGCCATTTTGACACATCTGAGATTTGGTGAGGTTATAGCTGAGAGCATTCCCTATCGCATACTGAATCCAAATAAAAAAAATCCAAGATAAATGTGACAAATGCATGAACCAGTTTTTCTGCATCATTTTTAGACGATGTTTCCAATTTTAGTGATATTACGCAGGTGGAAGAAGGCGGTTCTAGTACCGGTAATGCTTTTAATGTGGGGGATAAAAGACATGTCCTGATCAAAAATAGCACCAATATTTTTAACATTATAGCTGGAGTCCAGATTAATGCCATCCAAGGAAGGCGAAAGACTGAAAATTTTGTTTCTAAGATGCTCAGGTCCAAAAACTAAAACCTCAGTTATGTCTGTATTCAAAAGCAGAAAATTTAGGGTCTTCCAGGTTTTTATCTCTTTAAGACATGCTTGTAGTCTATAGCTGATTGGATTCATTGGGTTTCATGGACAAATATAACTGTATCATCAGCATAATTAAAATGCTCAAAGCAACATGGCGAGTGATGAATAGTGTCTTGAAATCTCAACAATCAAAGTTTGGTATATCAACACATTTTGTTAAGAACGACGAGGATATTTTTAATGATCATGACATTGCAAATGGATTCAATCAATATTTTGTGAATGTGGGTCCAAATCTTGCAGCTAAAATACCAACAGTAAGCAACAATATCGACCCTACAAGTACTAGTTGTAAAAACTGTATTTATCTACAGGAAACTAATGAGGAGGAAATAATAAATGTAAAAAAAAAATTCTGATAAACGATCAAAAGACTGGGTCGACATGGACATGAAGCTGGTGAAGGAAATAATGGGTCATATTATTGAGCCATTTACATATATATGTAATCTGTCTTTTTCAACTGGAACATTCCCAGACAATATGAAGATTGCTAAGATTGTACCCATATTCAAAAACGGTGACAAGAATTTAGTAATTATAGACCAATATCATTATTGCCACAGTTCTCAAAAATATTCGAAAAACTATTTGTGAATCGATTAGACCAATTCCTTGACGAGCATAAAATTCTGAGTGACAGTCAATATGGATTCAGAGCAAAAACTTCTACATCACATGCTGTCATGGAGTTGATGGAGCAAATAGCCACTGCTGTTGATCAAAAGAAATATGGTCTTAGTATTTTTGTTGACTTGAGAAAGGCATTTGATACCGTTGACCATACCATTCTTATTGAAAAATTAAGTAAATATGTTGTCAGAGGACTGGCATTGCAGTGGGTAACCAGCTATCTCACAAACAGAAAACAATTTGTACAAATTAATTATGTCAAATTTGACTTATGTAATATTACTTGTGGAGTCCCCCAGGGCTCCATAATTGGGCCAAAGCTATTTACTCTATATGTTAACAAGTTGGTTGAGTAGTCAGGACTTTTCAAATGTATACTTTTTGCCGATGATACTTTTTTTGTACAAGAAATAATATGGATCAGATTTTTGAGTTTGTTAAGACAGAATTTGTAAAAATACAAAATTGGTTTAAGATTAATAAATTATCGTTGAATTTAGATAAAACAAAGTACATGATATTCAGTGGAAAAAGGGAAACTGGAGATTTTCCACTCATGATTGAAGGGGTTGAGATTTGTCCTGTGAGTGAAATGAAGTTCTTGGGTGTCATTATTGACAATAAACTGACGTGGAAACCTCATATAAATTCTGTCAGGACAAAGATAGCCAAAGCAATTGGTGTATAGAGTAAGGAATCTGTTTAATGATAAAGCTCTGTACTTATTATACAATACAATTATTGTTCCACACATAATATACTGTATTGATGTTTGGGGTAATGCTTGTAAATCATTCACGGAACCTGTCTTTGTGCTACAGAAGAGAGCTGTAAGAATAATTACTAGAAAGCACTATTGTCACCCTTCAAGCACGTTATTTCATAAATTGCAACTGTTGAAGTTCCATGACCTGGTGGATTACAATATCCTGTCTATTATGTATAGAGCTAAAAAAAAAGAAATACTAGTGAATATACAAATACTCTTTGTCAAACGTATGAGTTGTTATAATCTTAAAGGGATAGAGATTTTTGTGAAACCAAGATATAGAACGAGTTTAAGGGGTTGGTCAACCTCAATCAAAGGAATTGATCTTTGGAATACTTTGGAAACTGGTATTAAAAATGCAAAATCAATGACCATTTTTAAAAATATGATCAAAACAATTTTTTTTGCTAAAATATAAATGATAACAATATTGTGTAATAGTTTTCTTCTTTGAAATTCTCTTTCTTGGGACTATATGAGCTGTTTTCTTTTCTTCACTGGGAAACCTCTTAGATTGTTTTTGTTTTTCTTCTTCTTTTTGTTTGTTTGTTTGTGTTGTTTGAACTACTTTGGTAATAGGGAGCAGAATTTTTTTTGATTTTTTCTTCTGTCTGCATCCCTTCATTTTACTTTTATTCTGTAGTCTCAAATGTGAGATTGTTCTTGTGTTGTATTTAAAATGAATACATTTAATAAAAATAATAATAAAAAATGCATCCCATGCTGTTTAATAACATTACCTAATGGAAGCATATACAAGATAAAGAGTATTGGTCCAAGCACTGAACCTTGCGGAACTCTATGACTAACTTTGGTGATGATTCATTATTTACATTTACAAATTGGAATCTATCAGGTAGTTATGACTTAAACCAATTTAGAGCAGTTCCTGTAATAGACCTTTTACCAGTTGACGTCATCGCACATGCGCACTCGCATTTTTCGAGAATTTACCGGAAACTGGGGCTAACGCAGCCATACTACTCGAGTGTTTTCATTACTGCCAACGGTCGCGATGGGGAAATATGACTTTTATTGTGTTTATAATTGTTCGAGGCAACGTAAACGAGTAAAAGAAGAAGGTGAGACTTGTTCGTTTTACCAAGTCCCTCTAGGAAAGTCGAGTAAAGCGACTAAAAGAAGGAAGATGTGGCTTCAAGCGCTTCGCTGACAGGACTTCACCCCGACACAAAACAGCAACGTGTGTAATCGTCATTTTTTATCTGGCATGGCCATTAATGATCTGAACTTCGTGGATTACGTTCCTACATTACATCTTAATAATAATAATAATAAATTCAATTTATACCGCACTTTTCATTAATAAAAATCTCAAAGTGCTATACATGCAGCTGTATAAAAATGAACATCTTGGATATGGGAAACAGACAAAACAGAGAACAACCTCCCGCAGCAGAACAACATGCTACTGGACAGTTGATAAGCTAGCAGCTAGCTAGTTCTACTAGACCTCTCTGTACATCAGTCCACTGCCTGTGTTGAAGTTTCAACCTGCGACATGGAAGGAGATTCTTCCTTCAACCCCCTGAAGAAATAACAGGTGAGTAAAATGTCATCAAACATGCAGCTGTATAAAAATGAACAGACCACTGCACTGTTAGCCTGTTATCATTTGAACTCTTTCTGCGTTGAAAAAATATAGTAGTTTCCACAAGACAGACATGTTTTAACATTATTTGAGGTCTGACAGCACTGCATCTTTGAAAACATTTCAGCCATTTCTCTGTTTCTGTAAGTTATTCGCAGTTTTGCTGGGAGCATCGGTGACATGCTGTCACAGAAAAAAATAGCAATCCTGTCATCAATGTGTATAAGCATACAGTTTAACTATACATAAGACTGTTTTGTTTATTGTCAAATATGAATTAATACTTTGTTTTACAGCAGCAACTGGCCACCAACTCCTTGCTGACAAAGGGTTTGATGCCAAGTCAGAGGTGGAAAAAGGGGAGTCTGAACCTGCCCCCCTTTCTGCATCCAGGGCACACTGAGGAAGAGGTATGTATTGTACAAGGAGTGTTGTGGCCTTTTGTAGCACTAAGTGCAATAAATTAAAAATATATTTGTAAGTACAGGTGTTTCCGGCAGCGTGTAACTGGCCCGGCGGGGCACAAAGATTTGCTTGCCCGCTGGGCCGACACGCATTTATGGACCTGTCAGGCCTGTCATGATCCAAATATATATATTTTAAATAAATTCTGTCGACCGTGACATCACATTGGCTGAAGTTTTTGAAGGACATCACGCTAATCCAATGAAAACTCAAAGCACTCCTCAGCTGGCTCAGTCATTCCCTCCCCAATTTGACCAAATTTATATACTGTGTTCAAATCCATGTTTATTACAGTAATAGCCTATATGCCACGGGTAGTGGTGACGTACTTCCGTTAAAATATGATCCATGCGCTTCACTTCCGGCTCTCATCTACTACTGTTGTTGTTAGCAGTAGCTTCTAGAACTAGACCATGTAAAAGACACAAAAGGTAAATTATCTGCGAGCTACTGGTACAACAAGAGAGATTTGTTGTGTGCCGTTGTGTCCAGTGAATAGCAGGTACAATAGAGCGCTTAGTTTTTTATATTTTAATGCCAGAGTTCGTGGCTAACCGAGTTAGCCTTAAAGCTAACACTCGGTTGTAGCCGGCGTTTTAAACCTCAGAATATTCAAGAGCCAGCATCAAACAGTGGTTAAAAATGAGCTGTACCTGCATTGTTCCAGTGGAATAATTATCCCTTCCACTTCCATGACCGGGGCTTTGGGAGAAGAAGCAGAGAGGACAGCGAGGAGGAGGAGAACACAGCTGCAGCTCAGTAAGAAACACGATTATCACTCGACTCCACACCCTGCAATTGTAGATTTGGTGTTGGAGTCATGATGAGTGATTTAATAAAAGTTTGTAACTACATACTTTTAAAATAATATTCAGATTTTAACATGTGTTTTCTAATCTGTAAATATGTTTGTAAACTCTTAGTAACTTCAGAGCTGTTACACCTCTGAAATATTCTCTGCTGTTTCCTTTAATATGAAACCAGAACTGTTTCACTCCAATTAAACATTTAATTTCCTGAGATGTAATATTTATTTTAAAGCATAACTCTCATAAAGAGTTCTCCGTTTGGTTTTTTACTTGTAGGTAAATATGAACACTTGTTTTTTTTTCAGGTTTGCATCATCTGACCTCCTGATGTGTTCCTGCTGGCCCATGACTGCTCTGCTCTGCCATTCATGGTCGGTGTTCACCAAGAACTGAGAGGAACTCCCCATCAAGTTCAACTTGTGTTTATTTGTCTTATACAGGTTAACACAGAGTTAACAGTACAATGAAGTGCTCAGGATGAGAAGAGCAGATTTGACTTGCTAAAAATCAAAGAACAAACTACTGTATGTATACTAAAAGCATGCACAGTGAAAAAGTAATTATAATATTCACAAAGTCCTGAAGAGAGACGGATATAACAATGCAGCAGGATGAATTTGAATTAACTACTGCAAGTATTTCAAGCTAGTAATATAAGCTAACATGCACATAAAGTTTTAAATATATATATATAAATATATACACATACAGTATATATAATATATTATATATATGTGTATATATTTATATATACAGTATATATATATATTTAAAACTTTATGTGCATATATATGTATGCACATAATCAACATTACACAGGTTGTGTGACAGGTTACTGTATTGCACAAGTACTGTAGTGACATTGAGATTTAATTATTAGTTATTACCAGTTGTTCAGTGTTATTTATTGATTATTTATCCACTCCACACCCTGCAGCCCGTTGAGTTCTTCCTGTTCTTAAATGACCTTGACCTTGGATCAAAGCAACGGGACCTTGCTGACCCGTACGGTGTCCATCAGTCCACGGTCAGACGGATTTTCACAGCAACTTTTTATTGACAGTACTCGGCTCTACCTGAAGAGCAGATACATAAAAATCTACCTGCAGACTTCAAGGACTACCCTGACACTACAGTCACACTACTTACTACTTGTAAGAAAATAAAATGTTCAAAACATTCTGACTTTTGTCTTCATTGATGTATTATCACCCAAAAAAAATGTGTACTGTATTTTGGTTTAAGACAGGCTTAGAGTCGTTTTAGCCATTTTATTAAAAAGAAATTTGATAATGTTACATTACTGTACAAAACGTATGAGTCAAGCTAAATGAGGCACAATATTTAAACACTGTTTAAATTATATTATTATTATTACATCTTCTGACTAACTCCCAGCTTCCTCGACTGCTTTTGGAGATTTAAAAACATGTAATCAGTCAGATTACAGTGCTCAGTGGAACAACTTGTTTGTATTTGGATCCAATCTCAGCTCCTCACTGCTTCCCTCATGTTTGAGCTGTAGCGGTGGTGTCTTCCCACGTCTCACAAACATCTAGGATGGACCAGGGGTTCCCTCATCATCACCAACACCTGCCGTGTCCTGTGCAGTGAAAGAAAACATCTCTTATTAAGGCCTGCTACAAACAGTGATTTAACAGGTTTGACTTCAGCTCAACTTTTGTAAACAAACTTGAATTAAAATAACTTTTGTTTCTAAATCTGCTCTAAATCTCCTGCCTCCTTGTTTGAAACTGAACTGTCAGGTGGCTTTGACTCAAACAGTGGGGCTTCTGGCTCTTCCTCATGGACTGTAAACACTCAGCCCTAACTGTGACTTCTCCTGCCTCCTTGTTTGAAACTAACATTTGTGTTAATAAGAAAACATTGTACAGACAAAACACGTTTACTCAACAGATTAGCAAGGCTAACTATGTTAGCTGTGTTAGCCTACATGAGGCAGTTTGGTGAACTGAAAACAAATACCGACTTACCTTCATATTTATTTATGTAGTTGGACACAAAGCTTAAATCCTTTATCCTTCTTAGATGTGGGCGCTTTAGAGAAGGTCTGAATTATTCTGTAGACATTATTAACAGTGACTGTCGGCAAGTCCTGCAGAGATCTCGTGAAGAACGCCATCGCTAACACCGTGTTGACTGCAAACCGGAAGTGCGCCGCATGTGTAATGAATGCGGAAGAGCTGGAACGGAAGTCCGTGGCATATAGGCTATTGATTAATGAAATAGTCCACACATCCCAATACAGACATTGATTGTAGTACATTAAATTTATAAATGAACACACCAACCTTTAAATATAAAGCAACTGTGCTCTAATTTGACTTTTAGTAAAGTGACACAACAGAATGACTTAGCAACAGAACCCCATAAACATTAAACTGTCTAAAGCAGGGGTGCTCATTACGCAGATCGCGATCTACTGGTAGATCTCTGAGGTAGTACTGGTAGATCCCAGCCTGACATAAAAAAAAATACTATAATTTTAAAGCCACAGTACTGTACTATAGTTCATCATTTCTTATCTGGCAACCCGACTGACATGAAAACTACAGCATTTTTCATGTAAACCAGCTTATTTTTTGTTTATTACCCCCCAATAAACATTGAAAAATCCCTAATGTTTCCACAGGTTGTTTTCGTGTAAACGGGGCCTTATAGTAGGTAGATCACTTTGACTTGTTCATTTCAAAAGTAGCTCGCCTGCTGAAAAAGTCTGAACACCCCTGGTCTAAAGTCTCCAAGTTGTCAGAGAAGGCAGGCATCATTAAAAAAATATGTTAGCAGGTTACTTTCTGTCCTTGTCCTTTAACAAGTGAAATGACAAATACAAACACATCCTCTAGTATGTGCTGTTTCTGTTTGTGACTTATATAAATAATGTGTGTGTGCAACAATGGAATCTGTAACAATTCAAATAAAAATGAAGCCATTTCAGTAAGGCACCGTTTATTTTCTTACCCAAAAAATCTGGTAGAAACATCTTGATAACGTGCAAACTTCAGCTGTATTTAATCAGTATCTCTAAACATATCAAAATGAGAAAAGCTTCTGTTGTAATCATCTTGACGTGCAAAAACAGAAGTATAATTTTTTTCTGTGTTTGAACCATTCTTCACTGCACGACTGTTTGCGTGTTTCTGCCTCAATTAAATCTGATTCTGCTTCTGAGACATTTAAAGATGTTTTGAACTTCTGGCAGGACTCTCTGATGGTGTGGAGACTGGACAGGTGCCGAGGTCGTCAGCTACGTCATCTGCATTGAGAACCACAGCCAGGGACACAGCATACCTCAAAAGAAAAAAACATGAAGCTTTAAAATGTAGACAAAATAAAGGAATTAAAGAAAAATAAAGATAAGCGTTAGTGATTTTTAATGTTTACTACTACAACCTGCAAAAGGTCAACAATGGCTCTACGCTGAAAATGTCCTTTTGAAGACCAGCAGTGATGGGCTCATTCCGGTCATCAGGATGTCGTGGGTCAAAACGCAGGCTGTTCAGCGTTCTCCTGGAAAACTTCTTGACGCCGATGTCATGCCTTAAATGACACCAACATGAAAAATGTGGTTGATATCAAACACATATTAGCAAATCTGTTTGTAGAAGTGTTTTTAAAAAAATGTCCAAAAACTATTCCAGATCTTACAATTGTAGAAAACATTTAAAACCGTACATATGTCATTGCATTTATTTCTTATCTAGTGCCACTAGAAAACAACAATAATTAACACAATACAATAAACTACAATTGTACAATGTTGAATAGTTTTTTGACTGGAATAAGACAAAATAAGTGATATTGTATTATTCCAGTTGTTGGTGAAGTTTGACTGAAAGTCACCTTTCTGGGTATTTGTGTTATAAGCGTAATATGAAATTTCTTCAGGAACACTGATTAAACTCACTTTAAAACTTGCAGCTCATCCAAGTAGCAGGTGCAGTTCGTTTTTGGGCTGTTTCCATGTACAAGGCAACTGGGTGCAGGTTGGTTTAGAATGTATTTCCAACATGGTTGCAGCCACCTCCTTGTCTGCAAAAACAATCACAAACACAACATACAACCATATTGTATGTGTCATTATGGAATTCACATGCAAAATATATTGTTTGTAATACATTTAAGATTTTCACACATTTTACGTGTCACCAACGTGTCACAACATCACCATGTCTCTACGATCACAGAACAGTAATCTACTTCACATTCCACGAACCAAATTAAGGACCATGGGAGACCGGGCATTCTGTGTGGCTGCCCCCGCCTATGGAACTCCCTCCCTGACTACATGAGAGCTCCACAGTCACTGGTTGACTTCAAAAACGGCTTAAAGACTTTTCTTTTTAAGCAAGCCTATTCTGCCTCCACATGATTTTATCTTGATCTTAGTTGATATTATTATTGATTTTACTTGATTTTATCACTTGTTTTATTTACTTATTTATTTATTTTTTAAGCAGGCCTACTCTGCCTCCACATGATTCTGTCTTTAATCTTAGTTGATATTATTATTGATTTTACTTGATTTTATCACTTGTTTTATTTGTTGTAGCACTTTGAGATTTTTATTAATGAAAAGTGCGGTATAAATTGAATTCATTATTATTATTATTATTAATAATAAAGTGTAAGCTGTATAAACAGCGTGCCAAAAGTGCAATAGTAAATATGTTATCAAACATAATTAAAATTTCCCAGGAAAGCTAATAAATGTATCTCTTGGGATAGTTCTTATTTTTCACATCACAACATCACCAATTGTCTCAGGTTTAATTTAAGACATAGTTTACAGAAATCAAATAAGAAATAAGGACGCTACGAACATTTGTGTGACTGACTCAAACGTCATGTTTTTGTTTACATACTGTGCTAATACTGACGGCTCTTATGAAGACATGGCGCTAGTTATAGCAGCTAACAGAAGATGTTAAACCTGTAACAATAACCAAATCAGTCTAAATATCAGAAGTATTGGTGTGAGAAATTTAAAACATTTATTTCTGACGCTTGGATATAAAGGTTGTTGACAACTACACAAGTTAACTCACCCTGCTGGACATTCGCAAAAAGCCTGAAGGATTTCCCCATTTTCCATCAGCGCACATAATCACCTCCTCTCATATCGGCTGCACAATGTTCAGGCATTTTGACCAGTGGTTGTTCACTATTTTAAGAAAACAAGCTTCTAAATTACAACTCACTATAATTACGAAGCTCCTCGGCTCCTTCCTACTGGCCCAAACGTCCTTTTTCGATTCGGCGCGGCATTTTGTCGTCCAATCACAACGCTCGTTTCAGGCGTGCTTTGCGTGATGATGTCAACTGGTAAAAGGTCTATTCCAATATCATATTCAAGTCTCTGTAATATAATATTATGATCAACTGTATCAAATGCAGCCATGCAAGGTGAGTCTGACTATCTAATCTTACCTCTCAGACCTCTTAGCGTTAACAGTACAAAAGCTAAGTCTGAGCGGAGCTGCTACAACCTACGCTCTCCTAGCAGAGCTGCCTGCCATATAGTGGGGTTGTTGGGGTTAAATAATTTTTTTAATAAATTCAACAATTTTGCTTTATTTTTCTCTTGCAGGAACCTCAAATGAAAAATTACGTGGAAACACCGCAAAGGTAGGAAACAGCTTCAAGTTGTTTATAAAGATTAATTTACTGCTTAAAGACCGTGTAGAGTGAAATTAAATGTGTGTTTTGAGTTTGTCACACGGCATAAATATGTGTTATTAATCACCCATATAAATCTGACTGATTAAAAACATTGTTTTCCTTATAAAATTAAGTCTCAAAAATAATGAAAAATCATAATTGTGCCCTGGTCTGAAACGCTGGGGGCGTGTCAGCGCGTGGGCGTGGTTTCAGCGCAGTACTGCCCCCGTGTCCTGCCCCCTGAAGATGTTCGCGAAGGCTGGCAGCCTAATTGGAGTTCTCCAGCCCTACTCATTTGAACCTCCAGATAAAAATATAGGAAACCAAAGAGGTCAGTGAAAAGCAATTGTCAGCACTTGTCCACTCTGTTTGTCAGTGGCTGTGCGCGGGGACGGTGTGTCCACTCTGTGTGTCAGTGGCTGTGCGCGGGGGACGTGAGGTCCACTCTGTGTGTCAGTGGCTGCGCGCGGGGGACGTGAGGTCCACTCTGTGTGTCAGTGGCTGCGCGCGGGGGACGTGAGGTCCACTCTGTGTGTCAGTGGCTGCGCGCGGGGGACATGAGGTCCACTCTGTGTGTCAGTGGCTGCGCGCGGGGGACGTGAGGTCCACTCTGTGTGTCAGTGGCTGCGCGCGGGGGACGTGAGGTCCACTCTGTGTGTCAGTGGCTGCGCGCGGGGGACGTGAGGTCCACTCTGTGTGTCAGTGGCTGCGCGCGGGGGACGTGAGGTCCACTCTGTGTGTCAGTGGCTGCGCGCGGGGGACGTGAGGTCCACTCTGTGTGTCCGCGGCTGACAGCAGCAGAGATCAAGTAAATAAAATAAATTAAATAAAGTCACCAAGCGGGTGCCCTGACCATTGCGACATCCAGGGAAGATGCAGGAACGAGGCATAATTGATTAGCTAGCTAACAATGAACAAAATATCTATGCTATTGCTATCTGATGCTATCTGCGATTCGCGAGTGAATGGCTCCACCGATGCGAAGAACTAATTTATACGGCTGGAGCTGCAGGGGGTGGGGCTTTAGACCGCGTGACGAAACGCGGTCACATTTAAACCACGCCTAAAAAATCCTGAAGCAGACATATCTTTAAACAAAGTTTGATCTATAACTCCAAAATTAATTGAGCTACAATTTTGAGACTTTTTACTCATTTACAAGATTACAATTATGACATTTATAATGTTTATTGAAGAAAATATTGAAATTCACTTTACACGGTCTTTAAAACTTGATT
>JBBPBX010019704.1:28244-44182 GCA_038048925.1 Garcialebias charrua | reverse complement strand
TTCTGGGGGACATCTACTGGGGGCGGCATGCGGGCCCTCGGGTGGTCGGTGGCGGCGGTCATGGGTCGCCGGTCGGTGACCCGGCTGTGCTGGGGTGGTTTCGGGGTGGGTGCCGGGGGCTTGGGACTCTGGGGGCGCGTCGTCCCCGGGCTTGGGCCTGGTGGGGGTCGGGGGTCTTGGGCTCTAGCCGGCGGGTCGCCGGGCTATGGGCTGGCTGGCGCTCTGGTGCCCAGCTCTGGCCGGGGGCTCTCGGCTCGCTGGTGGGTTGGGGTTCATATGCTGGGGGGTGGGTGTCTGGGGGCGTGACTGGTGGCCAATGGGAGGGAGCGGGCAAACCCAGCTTGGGTGTCTAATGTGTTATGTGTTTTGAAAGTTGTTAATATGAAGGGTGGGTATAGTATTTCTTCTGGGGTGGGGATTAAGTGGATGTCCTGGATGATGGTCTTGGACTATACTTGGCCGGTGTGCGGGCCCCGGTTGGGGCCTGTTCTTGATGCTTCCTGGCTCTGTCGACGGTTGGGCGGGCGCTCTTGGCCGTGTCGTCCATGTGGGATTTTGTGTCCTCTTGGACGGCGGGCTGACTGCGGTTCGCAGGGGTCGTGGCGGCCCTGGCGGGTGTGGGCTGTTGGTTCTGCTGTTGGCGGCCCTCGGGGCCGTGTCCCTCTCTGGTCTTGGCTCAATGTCCTGGCGGTCGGAGAGGTGTTTCCTTTACCTCGCTCCTTGGGTGGACCTTGGCGAGCTGGGGGGTAAGCAGGGTCAGCGGGGGAGCTGACTCGCTGTGGGAGCACTGTTCCTGCAGTTATTTTTCTCCCCATCCCTCAACACGCACCTCCGCCCTCTTCATCTTAAATTAATACATGTAGGGAATTTGGGTCTCGGGTGTGCTGCAATGGTTTTACATCTCTGTTGTTAAGAGCACCTGGGACTCAATTTTATATACACTTTAGACATTCATTCATAAACATCTTCATAAAAGTCACATATAGGGAATGGAGTGAGCACTATGGCTATGGGTGGCGGGATGACATCAATCTCGCCCCCATGCCTATGCTCACTCAACATTATGCATCTAGACAATTAGGGCCTGGGTTAGAGTTGGAGTGGAGGGGAAACTGGTATAATGCCAGCCTTTGCTCCTTCTCTTTCCTTTTTAAATACACTTTACAACAACACTCACCAACAGTACATTTGGGGACGGGGGTGTGTGTGTCGGGGTCTTGATTTGTTAATTTCAATTTTATTTATTATGTATTTATTTATATATTATTTATTTATTTTTCTCTTACCCCCCTGGTTGCCTTGCGGACATTCTGGGGGTGGGCCGTCAGGGGTTGTGCTGGGGTGTGGGGGGGTTCGGGGCCTGTGGGTTCGCCGTGGGCGGGGCTGGCAGTGCGCTCCCTCTGGGGCTGCTTGGGCTCGGGTGTCCTGTCCTGTCCTGTCGGCAGGGCGCGGGGTGGGCCGGATCTTGGACGTCTGCTGCTCTCCACCCCAGAATGAATGGGTCTACCTCCTGGGTTTGGATGTGGGCTGCCCCATGTAGGGAGCAGGTACATGTCTTGGACCTAGGGGGTATAGAGTGTGCATCGGGATTATGAATGGAGCGTGTCGTTATTGTTTGTCTTTCTGTGACTGAGGGTGAGGATGAGGGTGGGTCTGAATGAGTGTGTCTGTGTATGAATGTTTAAGTGTCAGGCTGGGACTTGGACTGCCCCCTCTCTGATACTTCTGAGGCTACCCAGTGTCGCGCTCCTGCCACGTGGCCCCCTGGTGGGTGTTCCTCTGCCTGCGGGCGTGCTTGGGGCCCTCACTATCTGGGGCTGGGCGCTTGGGCGTTTGTCAGCTCGGCCTGGTGGCTGCCTGGTGGGGCTCGGGTCCTCTGGTCCTGTCAGGTCTGGACCTGAGGGATGGGCGTCCCCGGTGCCCGAGCCTCGGTGACCGGCCCTGGGGCTACGTCGGTGCAGCGGGCTCCGGCGGGGGCCTGTGTATTGTCGCTGTTGACCCCGGGGGGTCATTGTGTGTGGTCCCTGGTGGGGTTCGTCCGGTTCTTCCACTTGGTCGGATCTGGGGAGTGGACGAGTGGCTCGTCCTGTTCGGGTGGTCCTGGGGACTCTGGGCTCGGGGTCCTTCCTGGGGTCTTGGGCTTTGATCGCCCCTTCGTCTGTCTCGGGCTTTGGGGGGACGGGTCTCTGATGCTTCACAGTCGCTACTAAATGTTCTATTGGAGGAACCTCATTCACTTATGCATGCTCACAACCACACACAAATGGATGCAGGGATGTATAGTAGATGTATGTAGATGGGTATATAAATGAATATAAATATATATGTATGTATATTGTATATATATTTGTAGGTATGGGTATGTGTATTTATAGAAATATTTGCAAGGTCATGAATATTATCAGTCTTTATGCTTGTATGTTTCGTTGTTGTGTTCTGTC
Source organism: Garcialebias charrua (assembly GCA_038048925.1). NCBI lineage: Eukaryota > Metazoa > Chordata > Actinopteri > Cyprinodontiformes > Rivulidae > Garcialebias > Garcialebias charrua. The sequence goes on along the minus strand of JBBPBX010019704.1, from coordinate 41,741 downwards.
ATGTGCTTTGCAGGATTGTGGACGGAGGTTTGGTGTGTTTGCCTTGTGCTCTTTCTGTGGACAATTGTTGTTTTGTTGTTTTGTTTTGTTTTGTTGTCTCACTTTCTCTTTTCTTTCTTTCTCTATTAAAAAAAAATAAATAAAAAAATAAAAAAATAAATAAAATAAAATAAAATAAAAATAAAAAAATAAAATAAAAAAAATATTGGAGTGAGAGGATGGCTATAAGGTGTGAAGGGAGGCCATCTATAAATGGAAAAAAAAAAAAAAAAAGAAATAAAAAAAATTTCAAAATGTGTTTTCCCCAGAGTGGCCGGACTCTCCCTTAGAGATACAGTGAGAGGTTGAGTTATCTGGGTGAGACTTGGAGTAGAGCTGCTGCTCCTCCACATCAAAAGGAGCCAGTTGAGTTGGTTCAGCTTCTGGTACAGATGCACCTTGGAAGCCTCCCTTGAGAGGTTTTAAGAGACCCCAGAGAAGACCTGCTGGAGAGATGCTTCTCAGTTGGCCCGGGAGCCCTACAAAACCTCAAAGTCATATATTTATGTAATTTCAAGTTTAGTACTTATATAACATACTTAGTGTTGATATTTATTATTTACCTGTAATTAGATTGCTTATTGTATTTGTGCCTTCTGTCACATTTAATCAGAAGCAAATGTTTTAATTTTATTTGCTTGAGATTGTGTGTGTGTGAAAGATATTAAAATATAAGTTGATGTGGTGGTTGCTGAGAATCAATAAGAACACATATTACCAGTGTGACATATTTCCCTATTGCATTAGATAGTTTTACATTTATTGATTGCAAATAACTTTACAATATTTTCAAAGTTGGAAAAAACTTTTAGAGAAAAAAAAAAGTTTATCAACATAAGATCATCTTAGTCCGAAACTCTGGCATGTAAGGCAACAAGCAACATGCATTTTTTTTCAAGGAGCAATTGTCTTTAATATGAAATGTGTTTAATGTTTATAACTCTACATTCTTTGTCATATTTTAGGTTATACATAGCAACATATTTCATTTTTACTACTGTCTCTTTAAGTCAACCTGACTTAAAAAAAACTCCCACTCTGCTCAGACAGTCAGCAGATTGGTCACAAATGGTAATTTAGCTCTGAGCTGTGCCAGACTGGTTACTACTCAAGCATTATTCAGATATATGTCAACATGCCTCACGTGAGTAAGGACAGATGAAAAGCTTGGAGTGCCCGTGAGAGGTTTGATACAAGCCAGGAAATAATTTATAGTGAGGAACCCTGTCTATTTTTTATAGACCTTTGAGTATCAAAACAGCAGAACTCACCATGAACTAAATAAAGCTTAACACACCAATAGAGATAAAAACACTAAGCACAACATCACCTGTTTTAAAACAGCACAGAACTTCTCCACATGTGGCCTGCTCAGTGTTCAACACTTTATTTTGTAGAAGACGTGCCTCCACTGCACGCCTCCTTCATCATCAGAACAAATGACTGCACCACCAGTGCAGTGTTGGCATGCCTCAAAATTACCAAATGAAAAAAAAACAGTTGCTAGTTTGCAAATACCACCTGTGCTGGGAGGTAGGTTACTTTTAAGATTTGCTTTGCCTTTGAGTAATGAAAGACATAGTATATGGTCATCAATCTCTTAAGCAGGGCTATTCAACTAGCGGCCCAGGAGCCAAATCAAGCCCACAGGTGAGTTCAGTTCGGCCCATCAGTGGGTTCATTTTTAAATAAAACTATAATTTGAACCATAAAACAAACTTACTAAATTATTATAACTGCTGGATGTCCAGCCCCTGAGTCCTAGGTTTTCAGTAACTGTGCCCCCTGAGCAATTTATTTGAATAGCCATGCTCTAAAGGAACATAATTTGGTTCAAAGCAGGTCACTGAGGGTGTGGGTGGGAGTGGGGGGGCTTATGTGAGTGGCAGTGGAACAGGATCATTGCCAGAGAATGCCCTTCAGCTGATAACACTGAACCTACCAGATTCATTTTATCCACCAACTTGAAATGTGTTCTTGTAATGGGGGGTAGAAGAAGTGGGGAAAACAGCCATCCATAACTCATCATGGGACAGAGAGGCTGACGGGGAGCTTTTTGTCAAAGGGTGATGCATTCACCCCAACACTCCCACCTCCTGTGTCACGGAGTTGCACAAACAGTCAGATTTGTCATTAGATGTGGCAGCTATGTTCACACTTGGTAGGTCTTGCTGCAGTAATACTTAGTTTTTACATCGACAACATTATGGTATTTCAAGGCCAGTGCTCCCATTGAAATTAAATTTTCAGGGCTAAAGGGAGGGGGAAAAAGTAAAATACTCCCAAACAGGCACATACGGCGGAAAATGCAAATCCAGTCTTGCCTATCAAGACCATTAAGGGGCTGTGATTGTTTTTTAATGTGTTCACTCCAGTATTTTTTTATTGTACAGTATGTGGAACAAAGGAACCACTGGTCTTTATCCACCTCTCCCCCCCACTCCTCCCCTGTCTGATCACTTCATTCTCCACCCAAACCCACGCTGGCTCCTCTGCACTTTACCCCCCTCTCCATCTCTTGCTTATGTTCCCCCCTCCACCCCCCTCCCCACCGTGTCCCCTAGTTTTCTGGTAGCTGTGTCTCTTTGATAATCCAAGACTCTTTGAAGACTCCAATTCCACGCTGCTTGCCTCGGAGCTATTGCACCTACAAAAACAACTGTGTGTGAGTACTTGGCTGTGCACATGTGTGTGTGTGTGTGGAGAAAAATAAGGAGGAGCAGTAGATGGGATAAGAACGGAGGACATAATGGTGATATGGGAAATAAAAACAGTTCCATGTGAATTTCCTTTGCAAGTGCTCCAGTCTTTACGGTTTTATGCTTGCTGCATACACTGAGAGGTGCACTTTTTCATTGTCATATTTGTTGGTGCAGCTCATTTTTTCCTGTGCCTTCAGAGGCAGCAGCTCATTGATTCCTGCATGCACGCCAAAATGCCAGAGCCAGGATGTACTCACAAACACTTTAACGAAATAGAAATACCGGGTCGTGCGACAGGCTGACTCTGCCTGGCCATTAAAGACAAATGAATTGGAGGTGATCCCTCATTTCAAGTCCAAACTAAAATAAAATTTCAAATTATAATACATTGTCCCATTTATATCTCAGCCATGTTTGTTCTTTGCTCCTGTCATAATTACAGAAGATTTGTTAGATAAATTAAGATAACCAGAATGATCAAAAGTATTTGCTAATCATTTTTGCATCCCTCTCTTACCGTTTGCTAAGTGTGGCTGCCTCTTCATTGTCTCAGTCTCGAACTGTTGGGGCTTCTTTCTTCTTCTCCAGCCTTCCTTCTTTGTCTCTGTAGTTCTGCCTCTCGTTGGCAGAGGAGCTTGCCATTGGGATTTAGGAGAAATTGAATTGAATTATGAAGGAATTTCTCTGCAGCCCGATTGGCATCATTTCCTCCACACAATGGAACATCATTCTCATATCTTTCAGTGTGAGGGAATGAAAATAGGCCGTGCACCATTCTTTCTCTCATCCTTTTAAATTGAATTTTTCATATCACAGGGGCACTGAGACATCAGCCGTTTCCTTTAACATGGGCAGAAAACCCATTTCATAATATCATAGACACACACACACACACATACATATACACAACTGTGATTCAACGGGAGAAGTCTGGCTTCGAGCATCCAGTACACACTCAATGTACATACACTGTGTATTGATAACCAGAACTTTATGAGTTCCCTGCAGCTTGAAAAGTTGGGGTTGTGCCAGGAGATTACAATAGTCATCTGGCTTCATACATTTGTTTCCACCTGCCTTTTTTAAATAAACATATAAGCTTTCATCAGAAAACTCACCATTCTATCCATCTACTCTAATTAGGGAAAATACAATGGTTGTTGATTGTCACTATTGTGCTCAAGATGTTGTCAATGTGACAACAGTAGCGTTTATGTTCCTGAAAGTTCACTTGAATATCTTTTAGGGCCAAAGAGGGGGGGAGAGGTAGGGCAGCTGACTCAGGACCTGAAAGTCCCAGGTTTGATTCCCAGCCATTTCCACATGTCGTGGTGCAAGACACCCAATTCCTAATAGATCCCAAGGCATTTACAGCTGCCGACTGCTCCACCTGGGTGTATCACAGGTGCAATGGGTTAAATGCAGATTTTTCCCGAATAAAAGTTGCACCGTTATATAGATCGCTTTGTCCAATTATTGCAAAAAAATTGGAAAAATCCATAAGCGGGTCGCACCATAATATAGATCGCACCTACGTCACTGCCGACGTAACGCATCATCCACCGCTGATGTGACGCGTCACCTCTGAGACAACCCGGAAATGTGGGCCAAGTGTTTACCGGTAGCTCTGCTGCAAATTGCGGCCACAGGAGCGAGCGCGTAAGAAAGGACTTTACAAGATTAACACAGTAAAAACAATTGTTGGTTTGCTGAACATTATAGCACAAGGGTTCCTAAGCTTAACCGTTCCTTAATAAATTCACGAAATGTTCAAATCAGCTGGATTTAAATTGTTTCGCTTTGACTTCTTCCAAATCCGTCGCGTGCACTACGAAAATAAATTATAAATAATTCTAATTTTATCTAAAATGTCTCATACAGGTCAACAGTTTGTAAATGAAACTCATATAATTACACTATGCAAGCTGAAAAAATATCCGCCAAGTGGTTTATGAGCTATTTGCTAAAATATACACGGAAATAAAACAAAGCTAACACGACACGAGTGCTTCTCTAAAACAACAACAACAACAAAAAAACGAATTTTATCTCAAATGTCTCATACAGGTCAACAGTTTGTAAATGAATCCCATATATTTACATTCTGTAAGCTGAAAAAATATCTGCCGAGTGGTTTATGAGCTATTTGCTAAAATATACACGAAAATAAAACGAAGCTAACACGACACAAGTGTGTCTCTAAAACAACAAATTAAAAAAAACGAATTGTATCTCAAATGTCTCATACAGTTTGAGAAATAACAGTTTGAGAAATAACAGTTTGTAAATGAAACCCATATAATTACATTATGTAAGCTGAAAAAATATCCGCTGAGTGGTTTATGAGCTATTTATCTAAATAGTATCCATTTACGGTAGCTAACCGCTAACAACGATTCTAAAAAGATCAATTTTTTAAATCTCAAACTTCTCATAAAGTTGGTGAAGATTCTCAGTCATCCAGGACATGATAAATCAAAAAAGGCGTTCAATACACTGTATAAATATACATATAAATAAATATATATATCAATATACTGTAATCTCTGCTTTCACACACTGAACTTTGAATGGGTCACAGGCACGTGTTATCCCAAATATGTGTGTGTGTGTTAGCTTCCAATTTACCTAGTTTGGTGTGCATCAGTGGTCCAGCTTGCTTATAACTTCCCTCTCCCTCTCACAGTCTCCATTGAATTGAGAAAGCTTATCGGATGATGAGCGAAACGTCTTCTGTTACAAATAAAGTCTAGTTGATCTTGTATTGAACGCCTTTTTTGATTTCTCATAAAGTTAGTCACTTGTAAATGTCCATACAGTGATTACATTCTGTAAGTTTGATAAAAATCTGTCCTGTGGTTCTTGACTTATCTTGCTAACAAACAGCTAACAAACACAGCAAAAAGTAGTTACCTCCAGAGCAGGAGGCCGGGCAGCGACAGAGTCAGTGCGAGCAGAGGAGGCTTTTTTTGGACACATGAGCTAGAAACAGTCGTTGGACTCTCTGGAAGTGTCCCCTAGCGGACAAAAGTGGTACTACACCATTTTCTGCCAAAATGAAAAACGGTCACATCTGAGCAAAAAATTGGTCTAAAAATATGGGGAAAAATCCATAAATAGGTCTCACCTCTCTATACGTCGCAGGGCATGCAAATTAGGCAAAAAAACGCAACCTATAATATGGAAAATACGGTAACTAATTTTGACATTCATTTGTATGGGAACATACACTGATGACAACACAAGGCACACTTTCTTTGCTGTAAGGAAAACCCTTACATTCAGCATGTTTCCTTGGCTGCAGAGACTCAGCCTGAACAACACATATGTGTAATAAAAAATTTAACTGAAAACATTTGTCAACACTTTACCTGTGAGAAACTGCAATGTTTCTCCTTGGACATGGAAAAAGAACAACAGATTTTACTTTGTAGTCAGTGTTGGAATCGTCTATCTTTACCGTTTTAAAATTTTAATGTATTCAGATGCTAAATATTGAATGGGAATGTTCATTTAATTACTGTTTTATTACTGTACACCAGTGTCTTCATTTAAAATATGTACTGTACTACTTGATGGAGAACAAAAAATCATCAAACGATTTAATCAAATATTTATTCCTAACAGTGATAAAATAATCAAAGTCAAAGTCAAAGTCAACTTTATTGTCAGATCTGCAATATGTACAGTACAGGACATACACAGGACCGAAATTGCGTTTCTCTCAGTCCCTCGGTGCAACAGTAAACATCTAAACATTGAAACACTGAAACATATAATAATAGACATAAGCATAAAATAGTAAAACTAACACTGTCCTGAGTTTTTGCATAGTGGTATAAGAGTATGAAAATTTACACCAACTCTAAAACTAAAACATTAAACATTTAATGAACATAATATTGTCCTGAGTTTTTGCATACTAGTATAAAAAAAGAGTATAAAAAGTATAACTAAAATAAACTAAAGGTTTCTAGCATTGACATTTGCAAAGTGGCAAAGCAGCGTATGAGTCAATGTACACAGTATATGTATGAGGTAGTAGTTGATGTTGTTGTAGAGGCAAAAAGTGGCATATGCAGTAAGGCACATTGGGCATCCCTAAATAAGACCGTTCAGAGCACACTGTATATGTACCAGCAGTGGTGTAGATATTAGAGTAGTGTAAATAAATGTAAACAGTAGTAATTACATGTAAGCAGTAGTAATAAAAGTAAACAGTATTAATAAATGTAAACAGAGAATGTAAACAGTATTATGATTATAGGCAGTGATGTAATACAGACATTAGTGCAAGTATGAGAAGTAGTGCAAACTGTATGAGCACATGACCGAGAGTTTAGTGAAAACCCGTTTGATGACACAGAGTCTAGTGTTAAAAACTTTGTGTTGAGTGATAATGTGTGAGAAAGTTTTAGTGTTAAGGCAGTTCAAATGGGAGGGGGGCAGAGCAGGCAGAGTGTTTAGCATTCTGACTGCCTGATGAACAGAGCTGTCTCTCAGTCTGCTGGTTCGAGCCTGGAGACTCCTCAGTCTCCTCCCTGATGGCAGCAGTCTGAAGCAGCTGTGTAGTGGGTGTGTGGGATCACCTGCCATGCGGTGGGCTTTCCGAGTGAGGCGTTTGCTGTGTAAGTCCTGCAGTGAGGGCAAGGAGGTGCCCACGATCTTCTCAGCTGCTCTCACAATGCGCTGGAGGCTCTTGCGGCATGATGCAGTACATGCACCAAACCACACAGTGATGCAGCTGGTCAGGACACTTTCTATGGCACCTCTGTAGAAGGTGCTCATGATGGGGGTTGAAGCTCCAGCCCTTTTCAGCTTGCGGAGAAAGTAGAGACGCTGGTGAGCCTTCTTTGCCAGTGCTGCAGTGTTCCTGCTCCAGGACAGGTCCTTTGAGACGTGCACTCCCAGGAACTTGGTGCTGTCTACTCTCTCCACTGCGGTGCTGTTGATGGTCAGAGGGGCATGTTGGGCATCCTTCTTCCTGAAGTCCACAACAATCTCCTTTGTCTTCTCCACGTTGAGAGTGAGATTGTTGTGTCCGCACCACAAGGCCAGGCGGCTCACCTCGTTCCTGTAGTCCGTCTCATCGTTGTTGCTGATGAGACCCACCACTGTTGTGTCGTCCGCAAACTTGATGAAGTGGTTGGAGCTGTACGATGGTGTGCAGTCGTGTGTTAGCAGGGTGAATAGAAGGGGGCTCAGCACACATCCTTGTGGGGCCCCTGTGTTCAATGTGATGGTGCTAGATGTGTTACTCCCGACCCGCACTGTCTGTGGTCTCCCGGTCAGGAAGTCTAGCAGCCAGTTACACATTGAGGTGTTCAGCCCCAGACTGTCCAGTTTAAGGATGAGCTGTTGGGGGATGATGGTGTTAAATGCCGAGCTGAAGTCGATGAACAACATTCTAACATAGGAGTCCTTCGTGTCCAGATGTGTGAGAGCTGTGTGAAGGGCAGAGGAGATGGCATCGTCGGTTGAGCGATTAGGTCGGTATGCAAATTGGAAGGGATCCAGGGAGTCAGGGAGGACAGATGTGATGCTTTTCATGACTAGCCGTTCAAAGCACTTCATCAGGATGGGGGTGAGTGCTACTGGGCGATAGTCATTGAGGCATGCTATGATACAGATTTGTTATAGCAAGCAGTAAAAGTACCACAAGATGCAATCAGAGTAGCGTAATGTGGTATCAACCAATTAATTCAAAGGGATCCAGACTTGAATATTTATTTCCAGTTGCGGTGATAATGCAAATATTTGTGTGTTTGCGTGTCTGTTAGCAACATATTTAATTAATCACTGGATGTATTTTTAGTAGATTTTAAATAATTATTGATGATATGTGAACAATTAATAAACATTTGGAGTCAATTTGATTCAAAAATGTTTTCACAGCTGATTGACAAAAGCAAACAGAAAAACTGCTAAAACTATCAATTTTACAGATATTGAGTTAACATTTTGTGTGACTATAGTTCAGACTGAGTTTCAACATACAGAAATCTGAAAGTTATGCACCATAACTCATGTTCCCTGAAGGAAGGGAACGAGGTGCAACATAAATGCTATGGGAAATTGCGCCCGCGCGATTACCTGAAGGAATACAATCACGCCTTTACGGCAGGGGCGTCAGCGTCGCACCAGAGACCCCGCCCTCTGGGTACTTAAGCCGCTGACGCTCATCCATCATTATCCAAAATGCACTTCACCGAGCTTTCTGCATTGAAAGGGACAGGTATGTTGCATCTTGTTCCCTTCCTTCAGGGAACATGAGTTATGGTGCATAACTTTCAGTTCTCTTATCAGTCATGTCACTCAGTGCAACATAAATGCTATGGGAACGTAATTCAATCACACCCTTGAAATGCTCAGTAAAATGCATGCTAGTGTGAACGTCTGCCTTTATTCAGCAGGCATCTCAAGGCTGCTTTCTACTGTGTGTTAGAAAGGACAGCCTGAGTGACATCACACGCAGTAACATCCAAACTGTAATGCTTTGCAAAAGTGTTTGTTGAGCTCTAGTTCATAGCAGCACAGATGTCTGCAACTGGTACACCCTTGAACAATGACCACGAGGTGGCCAAGCCCCGAGTAGAGTGAGCGCGCACTCCAGAGGGCACCTGTTGACCTTTGCTACTGTACGCCCTTTTTATGGCCTCAGTCACCCAATGTGAGAGGCGCTGCTTCGATAGGGCCTTCCCTGTAGCTGGTGTAGCAAAGCACACAAACAGTTGATTTGTTTTTCTCAATTCGGCTGTTCTCTGCATGTAAGTGCTTAAAGATCTCACGGGGCAGAGAGCCTTCAGCCTTTCCTGTTCTTGAGTGAGGACAGGAGCAGGTGGAAAAGAAGAGAGATCAAAGTCCAGACTTCTGGGGTTTAAAGTCAAAACCTTGGGGATATATGCAGGGTTAGGCCTTAAGGTGACCTTTGACCCGTTAGGGGCAAACCTGGTACACATTGGATGTATGGACAAATCATGGAGGTCATCAACACATTTTGCCGAGCAAAGAGCTAAGAGAAGAGTGGTCATAAGATAATAAATCTATCTTAATCTCGCTCAGTGGTTTGAATGGGGGGTCACAGAGAGCCCCCAAGACCATACTAAGATCCCATCCAGGGGTCAAGATCCTACTGGGGGGTCTCTTCCTTAGCACGCCCTTCATAAATCTTATTATGAGCGGGTGCGCGCCAGGCGTCCTGCTCCCCCAGTCCTCGTGACAAGCTGAAATAGCTGATAAGCACACCTTAATCGTTGAGAAAGAGCAACCTTTTTCCAACAGGTCCTGAAGAAAGGTGAAGAACTGGGCCAAGTCACATGAATAAGAAATAATATTTATTTCTGTGCACCAAGCTTCAAAAATACACCATTTCCGGGCGTAGAGAGACTGTGTTGACACAGCTCGTGCGTTTTGAATGGTATTTACCACATTCTCGGGCAGGCCAGATTTCACTAGCTTGTTCCTCTTCGCCACCAAGCTGAAATTTGCCATAGTTCTCAGCCTAAGTGACTAAACTGTTCCTTCTAGTGACGTGGATGATCCCTGGAGAGGAGCAGGTGGTGGAACTAGCTCTCCCTCAAGGGCCCTAATTTCTGTGGTCCCTTGAAGGCCAACCACGTTAGGGAGAGTGCTTTCCTGCAGATGTACCGCCATACTACTCTTATCGAGAGTGTTTGGAGGCAGAGGCAATCTGATGTCATTATTAGACAAAAGCTAAACAGAATGTCTGTTTTTTCCTTTTTTTGTTGGGGGTCATGGATCGGAGAGGTTGCAAGTTTTGTAAACGAGCAGATCTCCTGACTCTAGCCCGTTTCCTGGTTGGGTCTGGTTTACTGGTATCCAGTCTCAACAGAGCCATGGAGCCTGACAAACCTCCGAGGGGCTGTGTCTCACTCGGTGGGGGGGTGTCTTTAAGAGCAGAACTGAGTCAGCACAGTGAGTGCAGTCACATGCTGCAGGATCACTGTTTGAGCATGGCATGTCACCCATTGAGGATAAGGGGACAACTTCAGCATGAGAATGTGGAGAATGGTCCTTTGTGTTGAGCTGACTTTAGATTGGTTGGTGACATAGAGTTCAGTCCTCTTCGATTAAAGGGAAGAGGAGTCTGATTTAGCCCTGGTGCCATTTACACATGCTACAGTTTCATCTCAACTTCCTTTGTGAATGTGTGATACTGGTGTTGGCCTACGGGCTTCTGCCATGGCCCCCCGTCCCTTACTGGCATCCGATGAATAGGTGGCCATGAAGGTGGGTCGTCAGATTATGTTAGCGCGCACCCCTGGAATGCGGATGTGTCACGAGTTTGTTTGATTTGTGTATTGCCGACCCCGTGGTTTACAACGGAGCGAGGGCTGGAGCACATGACCCCCTTCACCTGTCTCTGTGAGGAGTGACGGGCCTGCTTGCAAGCACCTCTGGGCCTGTCTGTTGCAGACAGAACCGAGGCACCCTGCTAGAGTTTATCGATTAGGCTAACACCCCGTGAGCCGTGAAAGAGGGTGGGGTGATGGCCCCACCCTTTATATCGGCTGGAAGAACAGAGGGGACCATGTTGCTGATGTTAATGTGTTTGTTGTTGGGTTTTTTGTTTTTGTTTTTTGTGAGTCAAGAAAACAGAGAGGGTCTGTTTTTTAGCTTTATTCGTGCTTATGTGTAATGACACATTTGACTTTATGTCACTCACAGCAGAAAGAACATGATTTGTGTCTAAAGCAAAGTCACCAGCTTTTTATACCGTGCTACAAACAAAGTCTGGATGTGAAAAGATCATTTCCCGTACCGCGTGGGCGGGTGATCGTGTAAAGTCAAGAAGTGGGCCTGGTTCATCAGGCGCGCTTCTGTCTGGTGTCCCGATTCGCCGAGGAAGCTCTGTGTCGGACTACCTGGCGGGAAACAAATCTGTTTTTACTCCAGGCGTGTTCGGCCCAGGGTGGGCCCGGCGGTGGTCTCTGCCGGTGCTCGGCCTCATATGCCGGTCGCTTTTGCGGTGGGGCACGTGTGGCTGAGTGGTGTCGAGGCTGCGGGGCTTTGCTCCCAGCTGACTCCTTAGAGAGGGGCGAAGGATCTCCTGGGGATGCCTACCCGGAGAGCTTCAGCCTGTTTACGCCTCTGGTCCAGCCTAGTCTGAATTAGATCCAGAGCTTTTCCAAACAATCCCGTCGGTTCTATCGAATGGTGAAGAAAATGAATTTTTTGTCCCTGTGGGAGGTCAGTTAGGGTCATCCACAAATGGCATATTACGATGACCATCTCAGCCATGCCTCTGCCTTGTGCAACAACTGCTGTTCCCATCATGCGGAGCACAAAGTCTGTTGCCCTGCGGGCTTCATCCAGCATGTCAGTGGCAGCTTGCTTGTCTGTCGTTACCTGGAGCTCCTGCAGTTTTTCAGCCAGGTACGCTTGCATCATGGCGGACGTGTTCATTGCGCGCGCCGCAAGGCCCTGAGCTCTGCTTCATTTCTCAAGCATAGAAGCCGAGGCTCGACAGATTTTGCTGGGGGAGTTGGTTTTGTCCCGGATGACTTGGGAGCCAGATGGGACGCCAGCGTGTCCTCAATTTGAGGCACATTGGCTATTCTCACTTCATCCATCCCATCCACGTCGAGAAACTGCGAGAGCGAAAGCAGCATGGGAGCTCTGGGCTGAGACCAGGTGCGAGTCAGCTCTGTGAGGAAGTCCGGAAAGACGGGTAGCCTTTGCCTCGTGGTGGCCTGCTGCTTTGAATAAAAATAATTTCCTGCCAACCTCGTGACTTGTTGACGAGGTGGAGGCTCCGGCCATGGGATCTGCAGTGCGTCCGCTGCTCTGTGAAACAAGTCGAACAGAGCAGGGATGGAAAAGTCAGTCTCTGGGAGCACAGGCACCAGGGTGTGGGAGAGGTCTTCTCCCTGTTCCTCGTATTCGACATTGGCGTTATCCGCAGAAAATTCACCTGAGGCTGAAATTGAGATCTCGTCCTTGTTCATCATGCCTCGAGTGTCGAATTCGACTGTTAAGTCCACCATGGGAGCCAGCACATCTGGGTTGTCGCCCCATTCGACTCGGGTGCTGTCATCAAGAGCCATGCTCTCGAGCTCCGGAGTGGGAGTGAGAGGCTCAGTAGTGTCCGGGTCTGCTGGCGCCGCAGCAGCCCCCATGGCCTTGGCGACGAAGTCCGCCCGGTGCCTCCTCACCGCCTCCAGCATCTGGCTGCAGTGTGGGCAAGATTCGGGCGCGTCCAGCGCCATCTTCGCGTGCAGCATCCCCAAGCAGACGGGACAGGCCTCGTGGGTGTCCGTCGCTGAGAGGGAAAACCCGCATCTGCTGGGGAAGGCACGCAAGGTTGGGCTCGCCATCCTGCTGGTCTTTTTGGAAGTCTTGTATTTCGCTTTCCTTTCTTCGGAGGCATGTCCGAGATAAGACGAGCGAGTCCTTCCAAAATATTTTTCTTTTTATTTGAGACGTCTCCTTTGTTGCGTCGCTTTCGCTGGCTAGCCTGCTACGAATTAGCAGAGGTAGCGGTGTGACGCAGTTAGCGCCGTCGAGCGAAGCAGTCTGTGGAAAGAGGAGAAGAAAAAACTTTGGGATCAAGGCAAAATGTGCCGGACTAGCTTTCGCTAGCCTAGCAGTACGCAGGAATAATTCTCTGTACGCTCTGTGTAGGGAGCAAGCTCACCTCTGGTCGAGCGATGAAGCAACAGAGAAGTCCAGCGAAGAGAGAGAGTTCAGGTTTAAGCAAGGTGAAGGGCAATAAGAGAATGATGGATGGGGCGGA
>JBBPBX010019704.1:0-12997 GCA_038048925.1 Garcialebias charrua | reverse complement strand
ATCGGTCTTGAGCCGGAAAAGGGTAGCATGCCCTCTCCGGGTCGGGGAGGAGGTCCTGCCCCAAGTGGAGGAGTTTAAGTATCTCGGGATCTTGTTCACGAATGAGGGAAAACTGGAGCGTGAGATCGATAGGCGGATAGGTGCAGCGTCCGCAGTGAAGCGGGCGCTGTACCGGTCTGTCGTGGTGAAGAGAGAGCTGAGTCAAAAGGCAAAGCTCTCAATTTACCGATCGATCTACGTTCCCACCCTCATCTATGGTCATGAGCTTTGGGTTATGACCGAAAGAACAAGATCTCGGATACAAGCGGCTGAAATGAGTTTTCTCCGCAGGGTGGCTGGACTCTCCCTTAGAGATAGGGTGAGAAGCTCAGTCATCCGGGAGGGACTCGGAGTAGAGCCGCTGCTTCTCCACATCGAGAGGAGCCAGTTGAGGTGGCTCGGGCATCTGGTTAGGATGCCTCCTGGACGCCTCCCTGGTGAGGTGTTCCGGGCACGTCCCACCGGGAGGAGACCCAGAGGAAGACCCAGGACACGCTGGAGGGACTATGTTTCTCGGCTGGCCTGGGAACGCCTTGGGATTCCCCCGGAGGAACTGCTCCAAGTGGCTGGGGAGAGGGAAGTCTGGGCCTCCCTACTTAGGCTGCTACCCCCGCGACCCGACCCCGGATAAGCGGAAGAAGATGGATGGATGGATGGATGGATATATATATGTGTGTGTGTGTGTGAGTGTTCATTGAATTGATAAAGCTTCTCGGATGAGAAGCGAAACGTCTTCTGTTACAAATAAAGTCCAGTTGATCTTGAATTGAACGCCTTTTTGACATATCAATATGCTATGTTATCCTATAACAAGGCTTGGCAACCACTATTTGTATAATGTAGTTTAAAAAAAGATAATATCTAACACAAAACATCATTTTCAAATATTCAACATTACAACATTTCTGGGACGGTAAAATACTTTTAATCAAGCAATATGGCAGTTTATCATGCTTGTTTAGGTTTTGTTAGAATAATTGACAATTTACTGAATTGATTGACAGGTCGGGGGGAGAGAATAAAAAGGCGAGCCGGTAGCTTCACACAGCTTCACCCGCAGCGGTGTTATATCTTATTAAAAAGTTCTAAAAAATAAAATAAAATAGGGAGCGTTGGTCCTGCAGCCCACAGCCCACCAGGAAATATTTAGAACCTCGCACAGCCATACACGAGTTTAGTTCGCTCGCAACAAATTCATTCATGGATAGTTGGCACAGCTCTTCCTTCAGTCTTGTACCACTTTTCCCCTTTAAATCCATATGCCTGCATCATTGCTGACTCGTAGTCTTCCGGTTTAAAGTGTTTTGAACACAAAACACTGTCTGCTACGCGATGGAGCAATGAAGTCAGCTCGTTTGACTTGAACAAACTTTATCCAGCATTCTGAATCCTTCTGATTTTGGGGAAATAATGAACACTAACGCCATCCTTCGAGGTATTGCTGTAGAACTGGGCAACACATCAGTTCGGTTTTCTTAGTTGTATTCGTAACTACTCTGGTCAGAAATAAGAAAGCTACTTTTTCACTCCGTCTCCGTCTGAATTGATCCTTTAATGACGTCGATGCCCATATATGGAGAGGGGCAGATTTTGCTGGAGCTGCTGCGTTAAATCTCCTTAAAGTCATGAAATAACACATTTAGGGTTATTTCTCTACAATATCAATAAAACACCCCTGTTTTATTATTTAAGTCACTACTAAATATTAATGGCAATGCAATTTGAAAACACGATGGGTGTTGTCCTTTAATTATTATTATTATTTTACAAATGTGATGCCCCACCCCACCCCGCTGCTTGCTCTTGACAAGGATGGACACTTTTTCCTCCTGCTCCCTCCCTCTTGCTTTGCTCTTTGTCTTGTGAATCCTATCGGAGCCTCTCAATAAATATCATCCAGATTGTGAAATATGGATCTGGTCAGCTGGTCTCTCAACGCAATTGAAAAAAAAAGTATTGACAATAAGACAGGGGGAAGGAGAGCCACTATGGATTCCTGGGGCCAGTGGAAGATGGTGTTTCTGTCTGTATTGTCCGTTAAGGATGTAGAAGACGCGTACATAATTGGATTTATGATAACCAGATTTCTGCTTTTAGGAGTTGGTGGGTATCTGGCATATCGACAAATTAGAAGATGGTGGCAGCGGTTCTGGCAATTGTAAGGCTGCCTGCCTTGTATGAAAGAAGGAGCTGAGTGGTAAGCTCTCAGACTCAGATGTTGCATGAGCTGAGCCGTAAGTTGGACACGATTTATGAGAATCGCAGGCCACTTGCAGCTCCTGGGACTCATTGGCGGGAAGGAATTGATTTTGGAAAAGTCTACAAGCTCGGTCGGGTGGTGTTACCACAACATTTGGCTGTTTGGAATAGCCATTGAGATGCCATTGAGATGCACCAGCAGAACTATGAAGGCAGACATGGAAATTCAAGCAGAGGCTGCCTGATCCAAAATAACTATCATCTGAATTTGGCTGCCCACTCAGCCTTGAATTGGCCAGCTATCTCAAACTTATCCTGGTTGTTTATGTGAACGAGAAGCTCTGCTTCCCCACCTCCCCTATCGCTCCCCTCCCAAAGACATCTGTGGATCTATGTCAGAGTTGAGCTGGCTGATAGACACTGTACCATCTTTATCATGACTATGGACCTTTCTGGGAGTGTCCACATACAACTCACTGCCCTCGTCGGCCTCCTCATGTATAAATGTCTTATGATGTAATCAGTATGTTACTGTTTCATGTTCTGAGGTCATATTTTTGCAACTTTCACACTATGTCCCATATAGGACACAGTGCAATATTTGATTTTTTTTACACCTACACTCCCTCTCATATTGCTTTTTCCTTATCTAAAAAAAAGGGGGGCTGCACCTCTCAAGGCTGGTGGCCACAGTCGCTTTTGTCTCCCCATGTCTGTTTGTTGAGGTCTACCTCGGACAGCTGTACTGAAATGTAATTTACTTGTGCTTTGGTGCAATGACAAAGCTGATTCTGATTATTTATGCCAAAAATTACAAACAATAAATCTAGCAACACTTTCAAATACATCAGGGGTCACCAACCTTTTCGAAACTGAGAGTTACTTTGTGGGTACGGAGTCATACAAAGGGCACCAGTTTGATAATATCTTCGGAAATAACAAAGCGTAAATTGAAAAAAAAGTATAATACACATATTTTTAAGGTAGACATTTTAAAATGTATATAAATACAAAAAAATAATAACTGAATAAAATTCAAATTTAAAGGTAGCTAAGTAGTGAGTTGTGCTATTTTTAGAACAGGTCTGAGGGCACCTCAAATGGTCCTTGGGACAACTGGGTGCCCATGGGCACCATGTTAGTGACCCCTGAACTAGACAGTACAATAGCTATTGTGCCAGTGAAATAAAGCTTAGTGATTCAAAATATTTATATTTGTGTCAGCTCATTCAACTTCATTTCAAAGTGTGTGTTACGACCCATAGAGACATAACATATTCAGTGGACACAAGACACAAAAGAAGGTTTAAAAAAAATAATATTTAACTAAAACTAAATGTCTCCAGGCTGCAGGCGAGGTCTTCACAAGCTTCTCCCTCCAGGTCTGGAGCGCCTTCTTCTGGCACAGCGTCACAAAAATAATAATAAAAGGAATAAAGTGACAACAGAAAGATGGTAGATCCAACCCTATATAGGGCCGTCAAAATCCCCCCAAACAACAATCTGCCTCACCAAAAGTCCTTCTAAACAAACAAAAGCGATAACAAGACTACCAAAACTCACCTGGTTATCAAAGTTCAAAATAATGAGGAAAAGGCAGTCTCTCTCATTGCTCACAACAACCGCCCCCTCTCGGACAGCCGCACAAATGCTGCCTTCAGCATCCCAAAACGCTCACTCTGGCCATAGCAGCTCAGATCCACAACTCTAGACTGGGCTAGAGCTTCTACAAGCACTCAAAGTGCCCCAACACACATAGTACTCTAGTTAACCAACTAGATTCCTCAAGAGCACGTACCTGCTCAACTCCAACTCCAACAGGAGCAAACCAAAACAGCCAGGGAGGGTGGAGAACCTCCAGTGCACACAACACAGCATTGCAGCTGCTTTCAGCAAACTCAGTTACCTTTTGTGTTTCTTCAGCTGGTTCCAACAAACCTCTACTGGCTTCTACCAACCTCCACACTCTATAGAGCTCAGGGTAAGGCATTTATAGTTAGGACCAGCAGGTGGTGCAGCAGAGCTAACCAATCAAACCTGATTGAAACAGGTTGAATAAAGTTATGCTATGTTATTTATTGAACTAGCAGGCTGCAGCATTTTGCAGCCAAGATAAACAAAAACAAGGGTGTTTGAACATCTAAAAACCCTAGGGTGCATAACACCCCCACCGCCAGTTTTTTTGTATGGGGTGATGTAGATGTTACGTAAAAACATCATACATGACCCTTACAAAAATACTGAGGTTAAATGTAGCAGCAGTACTGGGCAACGCTAATCCAAAAATTAGTTCCGCTATTTCTAAAGCGCTTATTAATTTATTTAGGTCCGTAATTTCAAAAGCGCTTATGTATTAGCAAAGCTAGCGGAAGTTAATGCTAATGTGCTAACATGCAAATGGCTAACTACTTTTTTTAAATCCAGCAGATTTGACCATTTCGTGAAACGGTTGAGCTCAGAAAAACCTTGTGCTATATAGCCAGCTAAGAAATATATTTTTTCTCAGAAAAGAAATAATTGTTTTTATCGTGTTTTGTTATAAAGTCCTATGCTTCTGTGGCCGTTGCCATTTTGAACAGGGCAAATGAGGCGTTGACGCGTCGCGTAGGCCGCTGAGAAACATCCATAAGTTCACTCTCCATGTTAAAAACTTTTCGTCTGACTCTTCAAAAACAAGCAATAAGGCTGCAGAGTAACACACTGGCTGTTAACTGCTATAGAGAGAGCGCTCTCTCTAGCCCCCCTTAGGGTGGGGACTGCTTTTTTTCACGGACCACATCCGGCACTACCAGGATATGGTCTGTGAGCAGTTGTCCGGTGATTTAAGAGCCCTTAAATACATTTTTTTTGTTTTTACTGATAGATAATTAGTTATTAGGGGTACTGCATTTTAAATAAAAATAGTGCAAATCCGCTTATGAATTATAAAAGTTAGTCAATCCGCTATAGCGCTAACAAATTGTTTAGGTCCGCTATCAGCGGATTAGCGCTTTAGCGCTCCCTGACGGTCTGGTGTCCACCTTTGTGTAGTAGTCCATATTACTCAAACAGACTAAAAACATTATCATTAAAAACAGCAACTAGTCCGTAAAACCACTAACATAAACAACAACATGTCACTTTAGAATGATCTGAAGCTAAACAGGCGACGTTTGTCTTGGTCTACCCTGTAAGGCTTTTGTTTAGCACCAAACACCAAACAAATACCAACATCATGTCTGATGAGGTCAGCCAGAATATACGAGTGTTGTCTCTTATTTGCAGACAGAGGGAGACTGTTTTCCTCGCTTTCAGCACCGGTTAGTACTGGACAGCTCTCTCTGGTCGGCTATAACGGTACATTTTGGTCAATCGTACCAGCTTTGCTTTTAGCTACTTTGTAAACATAGGAGACTGAGTTAATCAACAGAGAATTATGTTCAACATAAGGTTTCACTCTTGCATACCACACAGACATAATAAAGTAATTTCCTGACTCATTTCCTGTTTCCTTTTGAGGCCATGGTCCTATATCGTTCACAAACACTCTCTCATTTTTTATGCAGTGGTTGGAATGGGACACAAAGAAGCAGGGGAAATTGTCACGTGTGGCTTCTCATCATTTAAGCTCATTGGGATTTCCTCTGCCTCAGAGCTAAATAAAAAACATTCACTCAGTTCAATGTCCTTTTCCTTCATCCCCTCTAAGTTTTGTATGTCCTCCTCTGACTGAACTGGGGTTTGTTTAGTTTCAAATATTAAAAAACTGTCACTCAAGTCGATGTCATCTTCTTTCTCTTCTTCTAACTTTTTCAAATTCCCATTTGACTTAACTGGGATTAGGTCAGATTCAAAAAGCAAGAAGAAACTGTCACCTAAATTGACGTCCTCATCTTTCTCCTCATCCCATTCATGTTCGTGAGACGCTCCCTCCTGTTGATATGTGAGAGGCTCACCTGCTTGAGAGCAAGGCACTGGTGTCACCTTTGGATGACACAAAGTGGGACACGAACGTTGATTTTTTAGTTCCTCAGCATGGAGCTTTAACTCTTTCTGCAACTCCAATCTTTCTTGTCCCAAAATGTGTTTTTTCTCATCCAGAGCGGCATGAAGTTCTTGCCATTCAGTTTATTTTTCTCTTAGAGCAGCTTGAATACTTTGTTGTTCAAGTTCTTGCTCTTTCAAAAAAAATTGTAGTTCAAGCTGTAGTTCAGTACTTATGGAGTCAGGGTCATCAGGTAAGGTGTCACTAAAGAAAGTTCTTAAGGTGTCATCTTTCTTTTGTAGTTCAATCAGCTGTTGTCTGGACAGCTAAAGTTTCACTTCATCTAATTCACTTACATCCACTTCTGTTTTTACTGGAACACGTTTTGTTTCAGTGTTCATCATAAAGCTGTCACTTAAATCAATATTACCCTCTTCCTCTTCTTCTTGTTTATGCTTGTAAGCTGCCCGTGTTACAGCACATGATGTAAACACGTCAGGGAATGTGAGAGCCATCTCATCAGATTGAGCACACAGCACCAAGACGGGTGTTACCTCAGGAGTAACAAGCACACATCATCCAGCTAAATCATTTCCCATGACCATGGAGACTCCTGCAATAGGAAAACTTGGTTGCAACCCCACCACAGCTTCTCCAGTACACAATTCAGAATGAATCACGACTTTGGCTAAAGGCACTTTAAAATCGTGCATGCTAAAACCATGTATAGGTAGCTTTGTGTCAATCATTTTAATTTCATTTGAATGTAGAACACCTTCTAGTATAAAGGATTGAGAGGCAGCTGTGTCACATAATATTTTGACTGGTACCTTATCACCAGCTCGAGATGCCAAGACAAACCCATCCATAACAAACGGTCGGAATTTGTCATTCTCTAGAGAACCTGTTGTGGAAGACAACGGTTTATTCAGGGTTTTAACCAGAGCCACCGGCTTTGCATCTTCTTTTAACTTAGGGCAATGGGTACTGATGTGACCTTCTTGTTTGCAATAAAGACAGATCACATTATCTTTTGAAGCCATACCATGCCCAAATGATGCTTCACTTTCACTACGCCAACCAAACGCACCAGACTCCTTATGAGCCGCAGAGGGTCCTCTCGGCTTTGCGTTACCTCTGGATCTGAAAAATCGTGGAGACTCAGAACTGTAGTTTCTAGATTTATCAGTGTTAGGTGATTTGTCGAATTTAGGACGCTCAAAGCTAATTTTGCACATCAACACATATTCGTCCACCAGGACTGCATTTTTAGCAGCCTCCAACACTTTGTTTTCATTCAAATAAGTGGCTACCCTCTCTGGTAAACACTTTTTAAAATCCTCTATTAAGATCAGCTGCTTAAACTGATCAAAACTGGACATGGAACTTGCCGCGCACCAATGATCAAGGATAATCTCTTTTTCTCTCATATAATCAGTGTAAGTTTGACTCTCCAGTTTCCTCAACTTCCGGAACTTCTGCCGGTATGCTTCCAGAACTAATTCATAAGCCCGTAGGATAGCTTCTTTTACCTTCACAAAATCACTACTGTCTGTGACTGAAAGAGAGGTGTAAGCATACTGAGCTTTTCCTGTTAACTTGCATTGTAACAGTAACAGCCAAATATATTCTGGCCAATTAAAAGAGTGTGCAGTTTTTTCAAACAGGACAAAATATTTGTCTACATCACTCTCATTAAATAGTGGTACAAGCGATATATTTCTACTCACATCAAAGTTAGGAGCAGGTGGCTGAGAAGGATTTGTTCAACGTTTTAATTCCTTCAGACGAATTTCAGCATCCAACTCCACTTTGCGTGCGTCCAACTCCATTTTCTGTTGCTCAAACATAATTTGTTTTTCCCTCAGAGTGGTCTGTTGCGCAAGCTCTGTTGCCCTCATGGCAGCTTCAGCTTTTTTGCTTCAGCTTCTTCTTTCCTCGCTTCAGCTTCTTCTTTCCTCCTAGCAGTTTCATTCTCCATTTGATGCATTTCTAATTCTAATTCAATTTCTTTTAAACACACCTCTTTATCCACCTCATAAGTTCTAAACGGAGAACCCAATGGACTTTTAGAAACTATTTCAACAGGAAAGATCCCAAAATGAGATAACCCTGAGATCAACTCTCCTTTTATTGTATCCCTCTTAGTACATTTATCCACAGTAATTTTAAAATGGTCTGCTACACATAGCAACTGCTCCTTTGTACAGTTAGCTAAAATCTCCACTGTGGGTTGTTCCATAAAACTGTCTAAATCGAACTCCATGATTATTGACAAAAAACAGCTTGTAACCCGTTATCTTAAACCACTGTCTACAACAGGGATGCTCAGACTTTTTCAGCATGTGATCTACTTTTGAAATGATAAAGTCAAAGTGATCTACCTACTATAAGGCCCCGTTTACACGAGAACAACCTGTGGAAACATTTGTGTTTTTTCAATGTTTATTGGGGGTAATAAACAAAAAATAAGCTGGTTTACATGAAAAATTTTGTAGTTTCCATGTCAGTCGGGGTGCCAGATAAGAAATTATGAACTATAGTTCTGTGGCTTTAAAATGATAGTATTTTGACCTAAACTGTCGTGTGTGTTGAGTAAAGATGTTCTAAGATTCAATCCAATTCAGTTTATTTATACAGCGTCAATTCACAAAAGAAGTAATCTCAGGGCACTGAACAGAAACCTTTTTATATACAAAATAATAATTTAACAGAAACATTCATAGATAAAATAATAATTTAACACTATTTGTCTGAGGAGCAGACTGCTTTGAATTTAACTCCATTGCAGAACTCTCATCATGAGCAAGATGAAGTTTGTGTTGTGTTTCTTGAACATGTGCACAGAAAAGGAGGTGGTAAATAAGGCATTTTTAAAATGTATCTGGCAACCCTGGGCTTAGCCGTTTGTGCATGCAATGGCTGCATGATCACATACGTCCAAACTGGTGAATAACGTCTCTTTGGACCCTGGATTTTATTAGTTTTGCTCCTGCATGGTGAAAAAGGGTGAGTAGCAGAAAAACACTCAGCTCTCTGCCATTATTAAAAACTGTGTTAGTGCAGAAAAACTTTGGACTGCAGCCGTCTGTATGTACAACTTCACACAGGGAGAATTTTACACCTTCGGGGGTGGGGGAGCGGGGATGGTGTTTCCCCGAAAATCTCTCAGACCTAGTTTGAGAGAATGAGGATTGTGAATGGCTGCCCTGTATGTCAATCAAGTGACAGGATGTTTGATAGGCTGACAAATATTTTTTTTAATGTCACGCTACGATCGACCAGTACTACCTCAGCGATCGACCAGTAGATCGCGATCGACATAATGAACACCCCTGGTCTACAACAGTACAATAAACATCCGAGGCTGCTCCTAAACGCAGTACACCAAAATGCTTATGCTGGTTCCTCACCAAACGCATCTCGCGCAGCTGAAGCAGCCACTTTACATTGAAAGTCTAGGGGGCCGCGCATCTTGGAACAGCGGGGCTGTTTGCGTCGCATCTACAGCATTTGAAGCAGCGCAGCAGCACCCGGCAGCCCCTTGTCACGCACGCGCGCGCAGCCAGCAGCCACTGTAGAAGCTGGGTTTGCCCTGCTTCTTCTGCTCGCAGATTATCAGCAACCACTCGGAACGGGACTTTCTGTGGACGAAAACACCATCCGGTAGGAAAATATGGCATTTATAAAGTTTCTGCTTTTTTTTCCGAGCGTACATCTCCACAAAACATTTAAAAAAAAAGTTTTAATCTCAACAAATACTTTTTGAGCTGCAGTTCGGCTCGTAGAAAACACACACAAGTATTGACGAGGCACGTACAGCTGGTTTTATCTGCCCAGTGTACATAAACAACACGGATCTGACCAGGAAGGGAGCCACGACACGCTCCTCCCATTGCGCATCTGCAGACGTTCGGTGGGGACAGACATCTGTTTACAGCAGCAAACACAGAGCATTAGGAGCATTTGGATGCGTTTGGTGAGGAACCAGCATTAGCTGTGAGTGCTTAACACAATCAGCCCCAAAGATAAACATCAAACAGCTTCAAACCGAAGACAAGCCCTCAAGAAATATAAGGTGACCAAACTTTACAGGACTATTTAACAAGCCCCTCCCCAATAAATATGAACAGCAGAGTTGTTCAACCAAATCAAGCAGCACAAAGAGCACTGCAGGTGCTCAAAACATAGAGAATACAGCTAACCTCACCACAACTGTATTCTAAAGACAAATTAGCTCATTTAGTCATCCCGGACAAGCCTCCATTAAATATGTTATGACCCGTAGAGACATAACATATTCAATGGATGCCGGACACAAAAGAAGGTTTAAATAAAAACTTTATTTAACTAAAACTAAACATCTCCAGGTAGCAGGCGAGGTCTTCACAAGCTTCTCCCTCTAGGTCTGGAGCACTTTCTTCTGGTACAACATCACAAAAATAAATAAAAGGAATAAACTGACAACAGAAAAATGGACCAGGTGAGTCCGGCCAAAATGAAAATAATGTTGTTCAGGTAGATCCAACCCTATACAGGGCCATCCAAATCCCCCCAAACGACGATCTGCCTCACCAAAAGTCCTTCTAAACAAACAAAAGTGATAACAGGACTACTAAAACTCAGTTGGTCATCAAAGTTCAAAATAATGAGGAAAAAGCAGTCTCTCACTGCTCACAACAGCTGCCCCCTCTCGGACAGCCGCACAAATGCTGTCCTCAGCGTCCCAAAATGCTCACTCTGGCCACAGCATCTCAGATCCACAACTCTAGACAGGGCTAGAGCTTCTACAAGCACTCAAAGTGCCCCAACACACATAGTACTCTAGTTAACCAACTAGATTCCTCAAGAGTACGTACCCACTCAACTACAACTCCAACAGGAGCAAACCAAAACAGCCGGGGAGGGTGGAGAACCTCATGTGCACACACAACACAGCACTGAAGCTGCTTTCAGCAAACTCAGTTACCTTTAGTGTTTCTTCAGCTGGTTCCAACAAACCTCTGCTGGCTTCTACCAACCTCCACACTCTGTAGAGTTCTGTCTAAGGCATTTATAGGCAGGACCAGCAGTTGATGCAGCAGAGCTAACCATTCAAACCTTATTGAAACAGGCTGAGTAAAGTTGTGGTGTGTTCTTTATTGAACTAGCAGGCTGCAGCATGCTGCAGCCAATATAAACAAAAATAAGGGTGTTTGAACATCTAAAAACCCCAGGGTGCATAACAGTGTGTCCCTCATTTTTTTATGATTAGAACAATTCAGCAAAGTTAAGTCAGGTCCTCTGGATGGTTTCTTTATTTATTTTTTTTATTTTTATTTTTATTTTTTATTTTTTTTTAGTTTTGTCATTCATCATAGAAAAATTTGCACATTTGTTTTCTATACTAAATACAGGTGGGGTGATGTATGAACACAAAACAAAGGCATTGTGCTTAAAAAATAACTACAGTACATTAAGCAGAATATAAATTTAAAATGTTTTCTTAATTCAAACCTTATATAAAAAGTTTGTGGTGCTCGCACCTGGAAGCAACTTTCCATCATTCTTATTAAATGTGTGCTTTATGGCCTTTAAAAGGAAACTTGGTCATTTTAATCAAAATAACCTTTTATTAAACCGGTTAAAGCTTTGATAAAGCTTCTACAGTATGAGAAAAGAGGAACAGTTAAAGTCTGTAGGAATTTTTTTTTTCTATTTGCTCCACATATTGCCAGAGTCAGGGGAAATCTCTTCTGAAATGTCAGTTCTTCACTTGTTAGCCTGCTTCAGTTTCAAAGGCAATGCTTAAATACATCAAATAAAGGAAGAAAGAGACCTGCTGATTGTATTTATAAAAACTTTCAAGTTACATCCACTTCCTAATCAATATTACCAAGTAGAGATTTACAAGTTTGCTGCTAAAACACTTATTTTGAACTGTAAAGGAACTAAAGGAACCTTGGAAATCCATTATAAGTATATTTTTTCTCTATCTGGAAGTCTTGCAAAACAACTAAATTAAATTTTCAGAATTATTAACACAGGAAATTATATTGTGCTTGAAATGAGAATTTCATGTTCCCATTTCCTTTTTGCAGTAAAGAAGCATGGCTTTAGCCTTGTATGAATTGTCTACAAAGCAGCATCCTCAGACTCATTTTCTTACTTGACCATGGTTTTTGCATGTTAATGAAATAAACGAAGAAATAATTGTTATCTAATGTGCAGCTTTGGTTTCTGACTGAATATCAATAAGCTTGAAATTGCACTGTGGCAGTGAGTTGTAGATAATGTTTTTGGCAGTCTTGCAGAAAGAAAAAAAAGAGAAACAGGGCTGTAGGTTGGCAGTGGATTTTTGCTATTTATTACAGCATTAAAGTGTGTCTTGTTCCTCTTGCAAAGACACAGCCCCACTGTATCTTTCCATCTGCTTTGGGGCTGCTTTATTATAAACGAGGACATTTTTGCCCAATCTAAATGGGGTTATGAATTCAGATGTCACTATTAATGCCTTTTCTTTTATTCTCAGCCCCTCGGCTTCTTACTTCTACAACAATGCCCAAACTCTCCCAGCCTCCAGTCCCTCAGAGTCTAATCCTTCTGCTCGTCCCCTCCAGCCAGCACATCTTCCATGTCTGCCTGACCAACTCCACATTCCCGCTCAGCCTCCCCTTCCATCCTTCCATCTTGCTTTGGCCCTTTAGCTCTAAAAAGGATATATTGTGTGTGTGTGCGCGTGCGTGTGTGTGTGTGTGTGTGTGTGTGTGTATACATTACAATGGGCACTATGAATTCACTGTGAATTCACTATAT
>JBBPBX010019703.1:23443-38764 GCA_038048925.1 Garcialebias charrua | reverse complement strand
TATATATATATATATATATATATATATATATATACATTATATATATATATATACCATACCATACCATACCATTTTATTTATAAAGCACTTTAAACAGGAACAAGTCCACACCAAAGTGCTGGACAAACAAACACGCAACAGGCAACACAGACAATGAAGTACAACACGAAAAACATAAAAACATTGCAGATCATAAATCAAACGATCCAATACAAATCAGCTGGCATTGAAAGCAATGGAGTAGTAGTGAGTTTTTAACCGGGATTTGAAAACCGAGAGGGAGGGGGCCTGTTTGATGAGCAGCGGTAACTCGTTCCAGAGTCTTGGGCCTGCTACAGAGAACGCCCTGTCACCCCTGCGCTTAAGGCGAGTTTCTGGAACTATTAAGAGTACCTGATCCTCTGACCTCAAAGCACGTGGAGGGACATATGGGTGTATCAGATCCGAGAGATAGGCGGGGGCGAGACTGTTCAGCGATTTGTAGACATACATGAGAATTTTGAATTGGATTCGAAGATGAACCGGTAGCCAGTGAAGGGAGGCCAAGACTGGTGTAATGTGCTCTCTTTTGCGTGTGCTGGTTAAAAATCGGGCAGCTGCGTTCTGAACCAGTTGTAATCGTGCAATGGTGGCTTGACTGACGCCAAACAGAAGTGAATTGCAGTAATCAAGCCTAGATGTAATGAATGCGTATATATACATATCTATATATATATATATATATATATATATATATATATATATATATATATATATATATATATATATATATATATATATATATATATATATATATATATATATATATATAAAATCACTCTTACAGTATGTCAGAACACAACCTGTCCCTGCAATCTGTTACAAGAGCCATCAGCCAAGCCAATTAGATTGGAATGTTTGCCATTCATTCGCAAACAATAGACACAAGTCCCCCAGCATATCCCCCCCCAAATGCATCCTCCTACTACAAAAGCCATCGCTTTTACTTGCAGAAGGAAAAAGTCTCCAGGCATGCTTACTCAAGGATTACAAATTCCTAAAAAAAAGAGCCATTTGGCTAGGCTCTGGTAAAGATTGTACTGATTTAAATATCCTGGGATTTCCAGTGTTAACTCATATGCTGCTGTGCCACTCTTTGCAAATGTCAATGCTAGAACCTTCAGTCTATTTTATAGATACTTTTTATACTTTTTATACTACTATGAAAAAACTCAGGACAGTATTACACTTTTATTGTTTCATTTTATGCTTATGTGCATTGGGTGTTTGGTGTTTCAGGGGTGTTTGGTGTTTCAGTGTTGGTGTAAATTTTCATACTTTCATACTACTATGAAAAAAACTCGGGACAGTGTTACACTCTTACTATTTTATGCTTATGTTTATTAAATGTTTTAGTGTTTAGTGTTTAGACGGTTACTGTTGCACTGAGGGACTGGGAGAAACGCAATTTCGGTCCTGTGTATGTCCTGTACATATTGCAGTTCTGACAATAAAGTTGACTTTGACTTTGACTTACTGTTGCACTGAGGGACTGAGAGAAACGCAATTTCAATCCTGTGTATGTCCTGTACATATTGCAGTTCTGACAATAAAGTTGACTTTGACTTTGATTGTTTTGGGGACAGGCAGAACTTTAATGACATCTACCTTCAGTCTATGTCGGTCCACTCGCTTCCGAAATATCCAAATTAAATGATCATACCAATGGAACGTGCCTGAGAATAATCCCTGAGATATGATCCATTCTGCCAAAAGTCTGGGTTCCTCGAGACATGAACCAAGCCATCATGTAAGGCAGGCAGCCTGAGCAGGTCCAGATTTGCTGCCGATAATAAACAGAACCCATAATTTAGTTACTATTTATGATCTACAAGCAAGTTTGTTTCATGTGTACACATATACTGTCAAATAATCACATATTTACACACATCAATATTTGAACAAAGTTAAATAAACATACCTTACTTTAAGGTATATAAATAAGCATGCATTTCAAATCATTTACAAACATTCCAAACATTTTACCTTCAGTATCTACTTTGTAAATTAACTGAATGCTTAATGCAATAAATATGGTTTACACTCCAGTTCAATAAAAGGCTATTAAAACAGCCCCCACAGCAAAAACAAACAAGCAAACAAATAATCAAATAGATGACGACAATAGTGGTAAATACAAAACTAATGTCAATAGCATTAGGTTAGCAAACCATTGCATTAAAATACACAACATGGAAACAGTATAAACAAACTGACTCACCAATTCCATGCTCTATCCCAACAATTCATGACACCAAATGGCCTCCAAAAACAGCAAGAGTCGCCACCTCAAACATACAGTCTCACGCACTTAAGTTAAGTGCATTTAGTATGCAACTTTAGGCAAATAAGCAGTCATTAGAGACAAACCAAACACAGCTTCTCAAGTAGCTTCTTCTCCTTACACACTTATTAGCCTAATGCCACAGCACTTTGTAACAGTGTTGCCAGGTGAGAAATGTAGGATTATCGTACTAGAGACATAAAATTATCGTATTTTGAGGGAAATTATCGTACACCCGTCATAACCAAAATAACAAGTATGCACTATAGTCACTCTATTGTTGAATAGCGTTTAACAGGCACTCACAGCTTTGTGGCGTCAGTACGGGTGGGAACCATAGACAATAATACGTATTAATGTCTGGTGGCAACTAATGAGACCCCCCCCCTTTCTTCTTATTTTGTTGTATGGCGGTTGGCAGACCGCAAAGTGCATTACCACCACCTATTGAGCTGGAGTGTGGACAGGAGATGAACAGGAAAAAACCTAATTCTGTAAAATCAATTTAATAACTCAACTAATTTATGTCTAAGTTTGTATTTTTCAAGAAAATAATAACTTTATCTTTAACTTTACTGATATCACTACTAAAAACATCCCTAATTGTAAATTTAATGTTCATTTTATTTCTTTCTTTTTGGAAATGCATTCTTTCTGTTTCATACCCTGGACATTCCATAAAGACATGTTGAACCATTTCAGGGAGATTGCTGGTGCACTTGTGGTCACCCCATCAGCTGTGACAGATGCCGGGGAGGGAACCAGCGATCAAAATAAACAACATGAAAGAATGACACGGAAAAAAACGTAATTAATGTTCCTCAAGATTCCTCAGACTCTGGTCGTCTTGTTTCAGAGTCAGATCAGAAAACTGATCGTAGCTGTGTCGTTGTGGAGGTAGTGGAGCTTGGTTAGGTGGTGGTGGGGGCCCAGCGGCCCCGCCCACAGGTGGGGGCGCGGTGGCCCCGCTCGCGGCTGGGGCTGCAGATGCAGATGACATGGAAGATGACAGTGACTCAGACAATTTTTCTATTGTTGATTCTCAAACGTCCAGTAGTGATTTGTACACTCTGGAGGAAATCAATGGGTTTCTTGATGAATCAAGAAATAATTCTTGATTATTTTCCCGATGCAGAAAAGTTTGTCAAGAGTGCACGAATGGCGCAGAAAACAGTGGATTATGAACTGCTTGATGAAAAGAAACGTTTCAGTTTAAAAAAGCACATGACAAACCTCCGGAGACAGATATTAGCAAATAAAGTGAAAGGTACAAAATTGTTAAAAGTTAAGAAATAAGACAATGTTTATAGTACACTGGGTTATCTTTTTACTGTCTTTGCCTGTCTTCTCTCTTCTTTACACCTTTATGCATAGTATCAGGGTGGGGTCATTAAACATCAACGGGGGGAGAGATCCACAGAAAAAGATGGTTAGTTTAGAGATGATCCGTCAGAAGAAGCTTGATGTACTGTTTTTATAAGAGACACACACAGATCTTGAAAATGAGGTAGAATGGGGCATGAGTTGGAAAGGGAAGTATTTTTTGTCCCATGGGTCCAGGTTCTGTGCTGGTGTAACAATTTTATTTTCACCAGATCTGGATGTTCATATCATTTCTTGTACTGAGCTAGTCCCAGGCAGGGTCCTGGAGGCTAGGTTAAAAATAGAAAGTTTATTTTTTCGGTTTATTAATACTTGTGCACCAAATACCTTTGGTATTTGTTATTTGGTAAGGCTCAGATAAGAGTTTTTTGTCAACAATACACGACTCATTCCACAGTAAGAATTAAAAATGTGATTCAGAATTTAGAAAATGAAATAAAACAGTTAGAAAACAATATATTCACTGATGTTATTTATAATGATCAACTTAAAAAAGAAAGATCAGCTAAGTTGTTTTTTACATGAAAGGGCTAAAGGGACGTTAGCTCGGTCAAGGTTTGCTATGGTTAAGGATATGGATGCCACTACATCTTTCTTTTTTAACTTAGAGAGAAACGTCAGTCAGACAAAACAGATGTTTTGTCTCAAAAAAGAGACAAAACAGATGTTTTGTCGCCGGCTTCCAGATGGGACTATGACCACTGATCCCAGTGCCATGAAGGACTATGCTGTGGAATTATACAGTGACCTTTTTAAGCAGCAGAACTCTAACGGGAGCTGTATGGATGCCCTACCGGATGCTCTTCCTCAGTTTGATGATGCAGATCGGGAAATTTTGGATGTGGGAGTTTCAATGGAAGAACTTACTGTTGCTGTTGGACAAATGGCTCCTGGCAAGGTTCCAGGTCTGGATGGTATACCTGTAGACTTTTATAAATATTTTTGGACTCTGTTGGGAGAAGACTTGTGGGAGATGCTTCAGGAGTGCACATTAGCAGGTATATTTCCAACATCCTGCCGACAAGCTGTTCTTTCCCTACTCCCCAAAAAAAGGGGACTTGACCTTGTTAAAGAACTGGAGACCCGTCTCCCTTCTCTGTGCGGACTATAAGTTATTTTCTAAAGTACTCTCAAATAGGCTGAAGAACTTTCTTGAAATTATCATACACAGAGATCAATCATATTGTGTACCTGACAGATCTATCATGGACAATCTTTTTCAGTGTTTTGTGTTGTTAAAGTAGGGGGAGGCCTAAGTTGTCCTGTCAAGGTGCAGAGAGGCATTCGACAAGGGTGCCCTATTTCTGGACAGCTGTATTCGATTGCTGTTGAACCACTTTTGCATAAAGTTCGTTCCACTCTTTCCGGTATTATTTTTCCAGGTTTGTCTTTTCATACAGGTTTAGTAGTTTCAGCTTATGCTGATGATATAAACATTTTCATTAAAAACCAAGATGATGTTATAGGTCTGCAACACTGTTTGGATCTTTATGAAAAAGCGTCATCAGCTAAAGCGAACTGGGAAAAAAGTTCTGCGTTATAAGTTGGTCCATGGACAAATAACCAGAGGTGGGTAGCGTATTCAAATTTTTTACTCAAGTAAAAGTATTGTTACTTGAACCAAATAGTACTCAAGTAAAAGTAGTGAGTAGGCATCCAAAAATTTACTTGAGTAAAAGTAATAAAGTACTTTGATTATAACCTACTCAAGTAGTGAGTAACTGCGGAGTACCATCTTGTGTCATTAAATTATAACATGCAAATGGATTTACAAGGAAACATAACTTTTAATGAGACTGAACATACATTGTTATAAATAAAAACACAAAGGCAATACCAGCCAAAAGGATTTAGAAATAAACCACTTATCTTTTACATTGTTGTAAATAAAAAAACAAACACAAAGGCAACTGTAGCCCAAATAATTCTGCTAAATAATAATAAACTTGACTTTCTGCAAAACTTTGTTTCTACCAGTAAATGTTGGAACTCATTTTCTTACATTTTGACATCCTATAAACAGCACTAACTGTTTACCAGAATCTCCGACGTCACTCAACATGGCCCGCGCGGAGAGTTTGTTGTGGTCACGTGACTGGTTGGCTTCACTTGATTGGTTACATGTCAGGTGACAATAAGTTACGCAATAATTTTGCTGCGAATGTTTTTACATACTTGAAACAAAAGTAACTGTAGCGATCGGCAGAAAGCCCATAGTAACTGAGTAAAAGTTGCAGTTTTCTCCCCTAAAATTTACACAAGTAAAAGTATAAGTTTTTCACATTTGAACTACTCTCACAAGTACAATTTTCTCAAAAAGCTACTTAAGTAAATGTAACGGAGTAAATGTAACTCGTTCCTACCCACCTCTGCAAATAACAATATGCCAATATTACCAGGTAATATCCGATGGGTTGACTAAGGTTTAAAATTCTTGGTGTTTTTTGGGGGGACAGATACTTTTGTGGAGAAAAATTGATAAGGTGTCACAGAGAGAGTGTGTGCTGGATTATCTAGATCAGGGGTGTCAGAGTCAAATACACCAAGGGCCAAAAAAAAAAAAATTTGCTACAAGCCAAGGGCCGGACTGGTTCAATGTTCATATTGAAATGATTTCACATAGCCTATTGAACCAAGACCTAACAGACTGTCTATTATTTAAGGATTAAATTAATAAAACAACATTTTCTTATGGATCTGTCAGTAATTTCAAGTGAAAACATTTTTTAACAGGCAAACAGCAAAAAATTAAATTGTTTAAAAAAAAATATATATATATATATATATATATATATATGTTTCTTAATATCAAGATAAATGCATAAATAAAAGTGCATGCATTATAAACTGAAAATGCATTATTGTGCAGCTCTATGATCCTTCTGATCACCACTTTCAAATAGGAAAATAAGAAAATAAATCAAATCAGTTGTATTCTTTCTCATGGCTCTGTCCCCGAGTCCATTCAACTGAAAAGTAAATATAAATAAATAAAATACAATAAAATAAAATACATAAATCTATGGCACACAGCCAAAACAATACTTCCTTCAAAGAAAAATCACGTCTTGTAGAAACAAATGTAAAAATTTAACTGAATTAAAAACTGAAAATTTGTTACAGCTCTGTGATGCTCACTTATCTGAGCCTGATACTTGGAGGTGCCTCATCTTTTTTACAAGTTCATCAATGTTTGGGGTTAGGCTCTGAGCTGAGGAAATCCTCAGGATTGATTACCTCCATGAACATGTACTGTAGTCTGTCTCCCACCTGGCTTGAAACCCCTGTTCTCTGTGTCCACCTTACGTTTAGCCATTTTTGAGGAGGGGTGCAAATGTAGCTGAAAGTTTATCTCTGCTCTGACTGCTGATGAATAATGAAGCCACTTGTGCAAGCTGCAATGACTTCACGAGCTACCTGCCTAAA
Organism: Garcialebias charrua; assembly: GCA_038048925.1. NCBI lineage: Eukaryota > Metazoa > Chordata > Actinopteri > Cyprinodontiformes > Rivulidae > Garcialebias > Garcialebias charrua. The sequence goes on along the minus strand of JBBPBX010019703.1, from coordinate 31,632 downwards.
TAAAGGTTGAATGATTAGGCATACAGCTGTCTTGTGACTTTTTATTAATATACTGTACTTTTTTATGATTGTTTACTGTTGGCTGCAAGTATGAAGCTGTGAAATCCTTCATTTTCTACAGCTGATAGCTGTTGGTCATTAATTATGATGAAGTTCAGCAACTTCTCTGTTGAGCTCCTCCAAGCTTCAGCTGTGTGTTTTTATTGTTCAGTCTGGGAGTATTGTCGCTCCTACGAGATTATCAGGTCGGTGTAGACGCGGTTGAACAAGAAAAAAAACACAGCTGAAGACATGGAGCTCGAATGAGGGACAGGCTGAATGATCCGAGACCGGGACGCGCGGCTGGGTCCTGCTGCTGTTTCAGCGAGAGTGTCATCCCGCTGAACTAACTTGAGCGCGGTTTAAAGTGGCGCTATGGCTCTGCAGACATTGCACGTTGCTGTCTTATGGTATTTAGTGTAAAATACATCCACACAGCGGACATGTTACGATGAACAGTTGGCTAACTGTTAGCTAAAATGTTACTCACCGAGTCTGCACGTTGGAGCTGCTGGCTGCAAACTATGGAATGGATTTCCTGAATTTGAGGCGGGTCTCATTACTCTGGGTTCATGAGACACGACTCCGTTCCGAAAATCCATTCCATAGTTTGATCGACTCCGTGCCGTGTACAAAACACCAGCGGGCGGCTATGGCTTGCGGGCCGGATCTAATAGTTATTAAATATCATCCAGGGGGCCATAAATAATTGCTTTGCGGGCCGGATATGGCCCGCGGGCCGGCACTTTGACATATGTGATCTAGATGGAAATGGCTGCTGCCTCAGCTGCCTTACAGGGGGAGGGTTCTGGTTGTGAATAACTCGGTTGCTTCGGCCCTCTGGCATAAACTGACTGTACTTACACCACCATCTTGTCTTATACGACATATCCAAAGGACTCCAGTGGATTTCTTCTGGTCTGGCCAACATTGGGTGAAAGCTGCAGCCTTGTACCTGCCAGTACAGGAGGGAGGTCAAGGACTCATAGACATAACCTCACGGATCACAGCTTTCCGGCTTCAAACATTGCAGAAACTACTATATGTTGTTGGACTACCATGGCTGGATACTGCACGTCTTCTATTAAGGAAAGCAGGCCATCTTGGCTATGATAAACATATTTTACTGCTGTGCCAAGGATCTTTGGACTTAACAGGTCTCACACATTTTTACCAATCAGTTTTAAATGCTTGGCAGATCCTCACCTTTGAGAGAAGAAATGATGTGAAACCTGGGATGTGGGTTTTTGAAGAACCTCTGTTTGAAAACAGTTTCTTCTCGACACAGCTGCTCTCATCTGTTATGCTGAGGACTAAGATGAGAGAAGCGGGCTGTGTGAAGTTGGGTCATCTCATGAAGCTGTCTGTGTCCTGTCTCACGGAGCAACTAGAGGTGCGATCTAAAAGACTTGTGCTAAGGCTGAAAGAAGAAGCATGTGCCTCTCTGCCAGTTTCTATCAAGGCGTTTGCTGCTAATAGTTCTCTGTTGACCAAGGGGATGATGAGTGTGAGTATGCGTTTCCTTCCCTAATTGTCTCTCCTGCAGTGGATCAGTGGCAGGATGAGACAGAAAAGTTGCTGTCTCTCCAAGACTCATCACTAGGATGTTTTCAGGGCTTGGGGAAAAAAGTCCTGCACAGTATTTGTGTGAAGGTCCTGAACTTACGCTCATTGGCAGAAGTCAAGGTGTCGAGGTGGACTGTTGTTTTTTTTACATCAGCTCTACCCTGAGAGGCTGTTGGCGGTCCTTGTACAAACCCCCCATTGAGAAACGGGTGGGCAACCTCCAGTGGAGGATTGTACATGGGGCCATAGCCACAAACAAGTATCTGGCACACCTTAATCCTGACATTAGTGTTTCATGTCCTTATTGTTCCCAAGAAGAATCATTGTATCATATTTTTATTGAATGTTTAAGACTGAATGCTGGTGAAGATTCTCAGTGGTCCAGGACATGATAAATCAAAAAGGCGTTCAATTCAAGATCAACTGGACTTTATTTGTAACAGAAGACGTTTCGCTTCTCATCCGAAAAGCTTTATCAATTCAATGAACCAGACTGTGTGTGCGTGTGGATTTATAACAGGAGTCACGCACCATCATATGTAAATTGCTAGCTGAGGTAACACATACATGTAAATTGACAGATCACACCTTAACAGGTGAATTAGACTAGCAAAGTTTGTTGAGAAACCTCTGTTGTTGGGCTGTGAGGTGTTTTTTGTCAATTTACATACAGTTGTTGTGTCTGCTGTCAGAGACTTCAAGGGAACTCCCTACTGTTAAGGTGTGATCTGTCAATTTACATGTATGTGTTACCTCAGCTTGCAATTTACATATGATGGTGCGTGACTCCTGTTATAAATCCACACGCACACACAGTCTGGTTCATTGAATTGATAAAGCTTTTCGGATGAGAAGCGAAACGTCTTCTGTTACAAATAAAGTCCGGTTGATCTTGAATTGAACGCCTTTTTGATTTAAGACTGAATCTGCTTCTTGTTCTTTTGGAGCATCTGTTTGGTGGATTGGGTGTACAATTATCTAACCATATTTTTATTTATGGTCCATGGTACTGTGCAAAGGAAAAACAAGTTCACACTCTTTTAAATTTAATTTCTGGTACTGCAAAATTAGCAATATGGATTTCAAGAAAGAACAAAATCAATCAGCAACAAACAGATGATGCTCGTGTTTTATTTGAAAGACTGGTAGTTGCGCGAGTCCGTGTGGAATTTGAGTATTATAAGTTGACAAAGAACATGGATGTCTTTGTAAATAAGTGGGGTATCAATGTTTTGTGTTCAGCGGATGACTCATCTTTAGTATTTACTTTTTGATTTTTTTAACTTTTACCTTGTTTTATTTGTCTTTTGACTGTTGGAGTGTGGAATAGAAGATTTTTAAAACTCAAACTCTTTCTTTCTTTCTTTCTTTCTTTCTTATACTATTTCTGGTTCTGGACTTGGACCTGTGTAGAACCTGTGCACCTTCAGGCAGACTCCATGAAAATTGGAAGCATGCAAGTCGTTAACACGCCGTGACTGCGTGCTTCACACAGCTTCATTCATGAACACGCTCCTATTCTGCAGGAGCGGAGAAGCGCAAGCTAACAAGTGTTCGTATTCCCATGAACCCCCAGCTCTGCAGACCAGTCTATCACCTCTGTGTGCGCACACACGCACACACTTACATACACACACTCCCCCCACACACAGACCAAGCCTCTCCAGCTTTAGATCAATTAGAATTCTCCAAATTGTCTCCCATCTTTAAAAAAATAAAATAATAATAAATATTTTCCCAGTCGTAATTTCATCACATTTCTTCACATCATCTGGTATCATTTTCTTTAAACTGTCTGAGATTCTGGGTTTCCTTCTACAAGCTTGTCCCAGCAGTTTGCTGGAGTTTTGTCCCAGAGCTGGTGGACCTGAGTCAGTTTGTATTAATAAATTATATTTCTGTGGTGTTTAAACTATGTAGTTCAGCATTCAGCAGCTCACCAGCAGCAGGATGGCAGCTCCTTGGCTTCTCTGCAGTCCCAGGCAGGGTCCTGGAGGCTAGGTTCAGGAGTGGATGTTGGATACAACATCAAACTGACCCGTTTTCGAACAGGACTAAAAGTTTGGTACCTCTTCAATCGTCTTCGATGTTCAGAGGACTCAGAGAGGCAAACAGAATAGTCCGGGAATTTTTTGGTCCAGGGTAGTTCACATGTGGACCTGATTGGTTCAGGAAGAAGCTCGGAGTGATGGCCCAGGTGTCAGTTTTCACCACAGCATGCATGCTTTTGAACAGTTTCATCTTTTGTCAAGTTAAATTTATTCATAAAGCAAATTTAAAAACAGCAGCTGTTAACAAAGTGCTTAAGAATAAAAACCAATGGCAATTAAAAATAATAATAATACCAACAATTAACTGAAAACACCAAAAGAAAACACAAGAAACAGAACAATAAAATACTAAATTAAATCAAAAAGGCGTTCAATACAAGATCAACTGGACTTTATTTGTTGCAAAAGACGTTTCGACCCCTATCCAGGGGGCTTTTTCAATTCACTGAAACCAAAATGTGAGCGCGTGGAGTTATAACAGTCTAAAGAAATCACGCACCATCATATGTAAATTGCAAGCTGAGGTAACACATACATGTAAATTGACAGATCACACCTTAACAGTAGGGGGTTCCCTTGAAGTCTCTGGCAGAAAACACACAACTGTATGTAGATTGACAAAAAACACCTCACAAACCAACAACAGAGGTTTCTCAAACAACTTTGTTAGTCTAATTCACAGACAAGACACCTCTGCTCCCATCCGGTGTAAAACGTCTGGGAATCAACCCCAAAACTGAGTTGTAAGTCTTGGAAAGTTGAAATCTCAGACCTCCTCCTCTGTTAAGAGAAGGTTTTTCTCTCTTAACATAAACAGCTTCCTTCACACCCCTCTCAAACCATCTGTGCTCTCTGTCCAAAATTTGCACATTTTGGTCATCAAAAGAGTGACCCTTGTCCGTGAGGTGGAGGTGAACAGCTGAGTTTTGTCCAGAGGAGGTTGCTCTCCTGTGTTGGGACATTCTTTTGTGGATGGGTTGCTTAGTTTCTCCAATGTAGCGGTCTGGGCAGTCCTCGCTGCACTGGACTGCGTACACCACACCACTCTGTTTGTGTGTGGGGGTTCTGTCCTTAGGGTGGACCAGCCTCTGTCTGAGAGTCCTGCTGGGTTTGAAATGTACTGGGATGTTGTGTTTGTTGAAAATCCTTCTGAAATTCTCTGAGACTCCAGCAACATAAGGAATGACAATGTTTTTTTGTCTGTTAGTCTTTTTCTGTTCATTATTGTGTTTAGCAGATTTCCTTGCTGACTTGACAAAAGCCCATTTGGGATATCCACATGTTTGCAGAGATTTGTTGATGTGTTTCTGTTCCTTTTTCTTCCCTTCTGTCCTTTTGGGGATGTGTTCTGCCCGATGCTCAAAGGTGGGCAAATGAACGCTAGGGACCGCTAATGCGCTAATCCGCTTACAGCGGACCTAACGTTTTTGTCAGCGTAACAGCGGAGTGACTAACTTTTATAATTCATAAGGGGATTTGTGCTATTTTTATTTAAAATGCAGTACCGCTAATAACTAATTATCTATCAGTAAAAACGAATAAACTTATTTACAAGCTCTTATGCTGGCTCCGTAGCTGCTTGTTTTGCCTTTTTCCCCTCCCTCACCGTAAAGAGCAGAGAGGAGGGAGGGTTGGAGGGGGAGCAGAGGGGAGAACAGACACGGATCTACCATGTAGGCAAATGATGCCGTTGCTTGGGGCTCACTAACATTGCTCATGCTTGTTAATGTACATTTAACATAAAAATAATTATAGTTACGATGAAAACGATCATTAAAAAACGCAATACAAAAACCGGTCGATTTCTGTATCCCCCTACTAAAAATGGACTATTCCATCTTGACATCTTCCGGGTCAGAGGTGAACTCGGGGGCTAATTCTGTGGCTAGCTGGTTGTGCTGGGTTTCTTGGATAAATCCGCAGAGAACCCCGCTGTTTCAAGCCAAATTAACGCGGCCGGAGGATTTTATTGTGTGTTTTGTGTCGACCACTCGACGGTGAGTCGTTAGTTTTATGTATTTTAGTTACTTTTCATTAAATCTGTTGACTGCCTATAGAATCTTGACATCTTCCGGGTCAGAGGTGAACTGGACGCTAACTCTGTGGCTAGCTGGTTGTGCTGGGTTTCTTGGATAAATCCGCAGAGAACCCCGCTGTTTCAAGCCAAATTAACGCGGCCGGAGGATTTTATTGTGTGTTTTGTGTCAACCACTCGACGGTGAGTCGTTAGTTTTATGTATTTGGGTTACTTTTATGTATAAATGCGGTGGCGACACACCCGTGTATTTGAGATTTAAAAGTGGTCTTAGGGATTAAAAGATCATTCTCTTTTTTGTTAATTTCGTGGCCGAATAGAATATATGTACGTAAAGTATTAAATAAATCCTTTGATTTTTGTAATTTCATCCTTTTAGGATCATTTTAGTTACTTTTCAGTTGGCAATGTAGTGCAAATATTGCATAACGCTGCCGGCTACCAATTGTCGAATATAAATAGCGGATTAGATTAGCTTCCCCTAATTTTCATAAGACATTTGTGCTTTTGAAATTGTGGACCTAAAAAAATTAATAAGCGTTTTAGAAATTGTGGAACTAATTTTTTGATTAGCGTTGCCCACCACTGACAGAAAGTTTGTGCTCCAGTGGATGGTGAGAGTCAAACAGGAGATATTGGTCTGTGTGGGTTGGTTTTCTGTAAACTTCAATGTTGAGACTACCCTCTCCCTCCATATGCACCAAACAGTCCAAAAAAGGCAGCTTATTGTCGTTAGCATCCTCTTTGGTGAACTTGATGTTGTTATCAACCAAGTTAATGTGTCTGGTGAACGCTTCCACCTCCCTGCCTTGGATTTTGACCCAGGTATCATCCACATAAATTAAATTAAATCACACTATGTTAAATGTCATCAAATGGAATGGACTGTAAATGGACAGTCATTTGCATTTCTATCTGATCAAGATACTCAAAGTGCTTTACACTACAATCTGTGCCCTCATTTACCCATTCATACTCTCTACTATCACCTACTATACTAGATCTCTACTAGATCTCTACAAAGCTAATTGAACAAATCATTCTAAAGAGACTATGGTAATCAGTGCTTTATTTCATTTATACACCGATGGGTCACACATTAGAGGCAATGAGGGGTTCAGTGTCCTGCCAGGGACACTTTGGCATGTGACTACTAGTGGATTTGAACCCCCAACTCTTGCATTGGAGGACGACTGCTCTAACCACTCAGCCACAGCCGCCCTTAATACAGGTGCATTTTTAAAAGCAGGGAGTGAAGTGGGCCTGTGTTGGGGGGCAGATTTTTCCAAAGTTTAGGGTCCGCGACTGAAAAAGCCGTATCTCCTCTAATCTTCAACCTGGTTTTTGGTACAACCAAAAGCAGCTGGTCAGAAGATCTCATTTGCTTTTGTGAACAACCTCTTTTGAACATGGAAAAATGCTCATCAAAACTAAACATTCTGTTTTCCCTCACATTTACAGGGCTATCGCCCAATGCTGCAGATTGCAGAGTCCACCCGAGCCTCCAAGGCTTCAAATACATCACATCTTCTGCATAAAACACAGTGAAACATAATTATTCTGTTGTCTTCTATAATCTGACAGTTTTCACATGATAACCGTTTGTTGCTTTTTTCTTTCAGTCAGTTTCTGTTTGTTAACTAGGGACTGATAAACATTTTTGTGGTTACTGTGGTGGCCACAATAAGCCACTGGCAGTACCATTAACTGTTTTAAAGCTTAGTTCTTCTTACACTTCTTCTGGAGCTCTGATCTCAGATTATTGCAAGTTCTGTTGGAGCATTGTTGCACCCTTCAACACTTCTCCATGGATATTCTAACAATTGCTTTATGTTGCAGGGTATAAGTATTATTATAGCTCTAGGTTTTTGGTTTGCCGTAGAGCCGATGATCACAGCGGCCGTCAGACACAAGAAAAGGAAATCCAGAAAGTGAACGAAACGTAAGGAATTAGAGTTGGAGTTAATCCCTCCTCACAGTGATTCAGCCATAATCCCTGTAATCTGTGGCTTTAGGGGATTATCCATCTGGATGATTATCACAAATTAAAAGGATTTGCTCAGTAGCAATTAACAAGTTCAGATGTAACATGTTTGAGCTGTTTAATAACAGCTGTCTAGCTGTTATTAAAAATGTGTATCTACACAAAATATCTTCATTCATCGTGAGATCAGGAGCATCTGTTATAAATGTAGGGCCTAAAGGTTTGGAGCTTTCAAACATCCATCCATCCATTATATTTTACCCGCTTCTCCCATTTTGGATCGCAGGGTCACCGGTGCACATATCCAGCAGTCGCTGTGTGAGAGGGGGGACACCCTGGGCAGGTTGCAAGTCCATCACAGGGCCACAGAGAGACATATGAGACAAACAACCATTATCTCTATCGCTCACACCTTTGGACAATTTAGAGTTACCAATCAACCTAACTTGCAGTGGTGGCTGGTGAATTTTTGTCCAGGAGTGGATATATATATATATATATATATATATATATA
>JBBPBX010019703.1:0-13350 GCA_038048925.1 Garcialebias charrua | reverse complement strand
TGATTTTTAATGTAATTTAATGTCCAGTTACACTAATTGGTCATTTGGTGGTCTATTAGAGTGTGCGTGTTTATAAGTACTCAGCAATAAATGTACATTTATTTTAGTCATCGATCTGTCGGTGCCCCTCCCCCTGGGGCCTGGGGAGACCCGAGCAAGCTGAGGGAAGGCAGTGGTATTTCCTGTGTCTTCTGGCAGTAAAGGGGGGACAACAGTCTCTGAAACAAAACTCCTCTTGTCAGTTTAAAGCAGGCAACCCCCACAGAAAAGTATAAAAGTTTCCATCCTCCAACAGACAAGGCAGAAGCAAGCCCACGGATCAGGTTGTATGTTCTCTTTTTCCCTCTCTCCCTCTCTCTCCCTCCCTTCTCCTCTCCCTCTCTCCCCACTGTCTCCCTGGTTGTCTTTGAACAAATGTAATGGCTTTTAGAAATAGAACAAATGTATTCTGTGACTTTTAACTTATGATTAATTAAACCGGTTTGGAACTTTAAGTGAGCGTCTGTCGTGTTTAAGTGTATCTCTCCTTTTTGATCCAAAGTGAAACCAAAATAACGAATTCGGGGCGAATAAGAATAAAAGCCAACAGTGGGCATGGGATTCATCTGGGCTAACTGCAATGTTATATGGGACCCATATGGTTGTAGTATAACAAGCCCAGGATGGGAAGCCCATTTGGTTGGGCAGGTGGGGGGAAGGGGGCTTGCTGGCTGGCTGGCTCAATGGACGGATGGATGGATGGTTGATATATGGATAGATGATAGATGTATAGATAGATAGACAGATAAAACACAAAACAAAAACACAAAACAATCAAAAATAATAAACAATAAAAGTCTTACAAACACACACATCACTCAATGGACTGATAAAAATATATTCATCATTTGAAAGGCTATGTATATGTTAAAAATTCTGACATTCTCAGGCAAAAAAGACTTGCTGGTGCTCCTTAGGACATCGAGCTGAAGTAAACTTTGACTTTGTTTGCTTTATGCTACGTTCACACCAAACGCGTTTTGAGCGGCCAAAAAGCGTGAAATGCCTCAAGGTGGACGCACTGGACGCATTGGTGTTCAGACCGGAACGAGAAGCAACGGCGGTGGCGGCGGGGTGTGGGAGGAGTTTACAATTCAAAACTTACCCGATATCCCGAATTCCTCACGGACACTCCGCCAGGTAAGGTCCTTTTTCTTTCTCCATTCTTAAACTCCTTCAAACTTGAACACGAATTTGCGGGTTGTTTCTGTGTCTCACAAACAATACGTCACACTTGCGCAACATCCGTCCCCTCATTACCGCGTCACATGGCTGACTCTCCCTGATTGGTTGTCAAGACGCTTTGAGCGGCGAAAGTTCAGATTGTTCAAGTCGAGCGGCGGCGGCTGCCGCGGGCACCGCATGCACGGAAAACGCTCTGCCGCCCCTTCCGCGCCGCTCAAAACGGACGTGACGCGACGCACGACCCCTAGAGGCGCGTCCCCCATTGACTTTGCATGTAAACCAGCCGCTCCTGCAGCTCAAAACGCGTTCGGTGTGAACGTAGAGTTACAGGCGGTCCACCATGCTGTAAAGGGGATGCAAGATATTGTCCATAATAGCGCTGACTTTCTTTGGATTGTGTCTCCCAGAGCCCACCTGATGAAATCACACAAAGCTCCAAATATAATACAATATACTGAACTGTAATATGTAACACGGGCAGCATGGTGGCACAACTGGTAGAGCTGCTGCCTCTCGGTGAGCAGGTCCCAGGTTCAAATCCCTGTCCAGGGGACCTTTCTGAATGGAGTTTGCATGTTCTCTCTATGCATGGGCAGCACGGTGGCACAACTGGTAGAGCTGCTGCCTCTCAGCGAGAAGGTTGCCGGTTCAAATCCCGGTCCGGGGCCTTTCTGGGTGGAGTTTGCATGTTCTCCCCGTGCATGCGTGGGTTTCCTCCGGGTACTCCGGTTTCCTCCCACAGACCAAAAAACATGCTTGTTAGGCTGATTGGTGACTCTAAATTGACCCTAGGTGTGAGTGTGAGAGTGGATGGTTGTTTGGTGTGAGTGAGACAGGTCCCTCTTGTAAATGAGTCCCCGTGACTCAACGAGGCTAGCCTGTATAAATAAAGGTTGAATGAATGCGTGGGTTTCCTCCGGGTGCTCCGGTTTCCTCCCACAGTCCAAAAACATGTATGTTAGGCTGACTGGTAACTCTAAATTGTCCCTAGATGAGAGAGAGAGTGAATGGTTGTTTGTCTCGTTTGTCTCTGTGTGGCCCTGTGATGGACTTGCGATCTGTCCAGGGTGTACCCCGCCCCTCACACAGTGATTGCTGGACATGGGCACCGGCGACCACTGTGACCCAAAATTGAAGAAGTAGGTAAAGATAATGGATGGATGGAATTAACACAATAGGCTCTGTGCACTTGCGTCGTGAATCACTTCCGCATTGACCGGAAAGGTGATTTCCAGCTTCCTGTCTAGCCCCGGTCTCAGTGAAAATGGTGCTGTCTGAATGTTTACAAGAGCTGCCCAAGACGTATCAGCTATGTTCATCGTATCGTTGATGTCTGGTCCCCTGCTCCGACAAGCAAACGTAACAAGGGATTTAAATTGTATATCTCAAGTTTCCTGCACAACTACGAGGGTAAGTAACGTTAGTTTGATCGCGTTGTGTTGTTGCTACCTGTTAGCGGCTAACGTTAGCCTATTAGCAACGCAATCTTTTTTTTGTAGACTCCCGTTATAAAAACAGCTTTTCCACACTTAAATAAAACGGCTCATATTTTGTGATCCTTCTACAAACATGCTGCTCTTCTCAGTTTCATGCAAAAATCAGGACACAGCTGTGAAGCTGTTGTCAGGGCTCTGTGTCAGGTCCATGAAGAAAGCAGAAAAACCTCACCATAGGGTGAAGCTAGGATTGTTCAGATGACAGTTTTAAGATTGCTGGTTCAGTAACTCCACATTCCTGTTAATAGGGATTTAGCTAAGATGGTAATTAAATATTAGATATATATAATCACAGAGCAGAGGAGTGGAGTGAGGATGTCAGTGTGAGTCAATCTAGTACATTCAGCTACATGTTTACATTCTTGGTCTAATTATTTTGACCTTGTGTGTTTTTATGCAGCTCTCAGAAACTAAAGTCTTCACTCCCTCATGTGCACCTGCTGCTGAGAACCATATCACACCTGGGCAAAGGTAATGTTTTCTCCATAGAGACTTGATTTTACTTCAATTTTTATTGATTTTACCTGTTTAACTTGTCATTTTATTGTATATTAAATTGAGTTTTTAGTTCACTGTGTGTTAGTGTACTGACATGTAAATACTGTACACACTAATCTAGGTTCTGCAGGCTGTGTGCTGCACAAGATTCATATATCTCGCCTCTTTGCTGCAGAAGCCTGGTGTTGGAGGAGGAGAACCACCTTCCTCCACTTCCACACAGAGTCTGGTCTTCACCAACTCCCACCATAACCAGCAGCCGCCCCCGAGCTGCAGCACAAGATTTTGATGGCCGCTACAGTGACACACAAGTTATCCTGGACTGTACAGAACTACGGTGTCAAACACCTTCATCCCTGCTCCTCCAGAGTAAAGTCTTCTCTTTGGTCAGGAAATGGAGATATGAAGTTTGACAGAAAAGCTGATGGCACAGTCTTGAAGAAAAACAAAATGCTGTCATTTACTTATATTGACATTGTCTTACATTTGTAAGTAGATATTCTTGATGGAAACATGTTGTACTGTTTTCTTTGGAGGTAAATAAAAATAAATGTCACATTTTTGTAAGTGCAGTACCTAAACATTTTATTGACCACTGTATTTTGGTATGTGGATATCTTTTAAATTAATTTTGTTATTGTACCTATGTAAAATAAAAATAAAGTTTTTTGAGAGGTCCAACTTTGAAAAACCTTGTTTATTTGATAGTGTCAAAAACAGGGTAAAGTTAAACAAACATATTAACAATCAAATGCCTTAAATGAAAATTTCAGATATATTACCCATTCAATTGGATATTTTTTTAAATTATTGTTAGTCTTGTTTAGCCACAGTAACAACAACGCAATATCCTCTGTATTTCAATATTTGAACACTTTAATTGTGAAATAGAAGGTCAAGATTTTGCAGGTAAGAAATCATATGCTAAAAACCTTTAAAATAAAACTTTTATTGATTTATGGAATCTGCTACGAAGTAGGTAAACGATTAATGAGAGCTGAAAATTTTACAAAAAAAATCTTGTAATTGCTTTGACAAGGTATTTAGCACCAGCAGCAGCCAGAACCAGGCCAGCCTGTGCTGATGTGTTGGGGCGCAGACGACGCTGAAGAAGGGCTGCTTGTTGAGATGGACTGGGCTGACGTGCCAGAGGCAAGGAGGGGCCGGAGTGTCTCTGAACCAGCTGGCTCAGCACAAGGCTCTGGCTGCAGGCCAAACTCACCTGCAAACACACACACAATTAAATCTATATCACGCACATACCGGTACATTCAAACAAGACTGCAAAGATACTGATGAACTTACGGCTGAACTGTGACAACAGAGAGGTGGTGTTAAATTCAGAAACCTTCATGTCCCAGCTGGAGGAGAATGGTGGAGGTACAGGTGCTCCCAAACCTGGCAGTCGACCAATGGAGGTGTTGCTTCCTAGGGTGCTAACAGGAGGAGCAGTCTGGGAGTGAAGACTTTAGTTTCTGAGAGCTGCATAAAAACACACAAGGTCAAAATAATTAGACCAAGAATGTAAACATGTAGCTGAATGTACTAGATTGACTCACACTGACATCCTCACTCCACTCCTCTGCTCTGTGATTATATATATCTAATATTTAATTACCATCTTAGCTAAATCCCCATTAACAACAGGAACGTGGGGTTACTGAACCAGCAATCTTAAAACTGTCATCTGAACAATCCTAGCTTCACCCTACGGTGAGGTTTTTCAGCTTTATTCATGGACCTGACACAGAGCCCTGACAACAACTTCACCTGGGTCCTGATTTTTGCATGAAACTGAGAAGAGCAGCATGTTTGTAGAAGGATCACAAAATATGAGCCGTTTTATTTAAGTGTGGAAAAGCTGTTTTTATAACGGGAGTCTACAAAAAAAAGATTGCGTTGCTAATAGGCTAACGTTAGCCGCTAACAGGTAGCAACAACACAACGCGATCAAACTAACGTTACTTACCCTCGTAGTTGTGCAGGAAACTTGAGATATACAATTTAAATCCCTTGTTACGTTTGCTTGTCGGAGCAGGGGACCAGACATCAACGATACGATGAACATAGCTGATACTTGTCTTGGGCAGCTCTTGTAAACATTCAGACAACACCATTTTCACTGAGACCGGGGCTAGACAGGAAGCTGGAAATCACCTTTCCGGTCAATGCGGAAGTGATTCACGACGCAAGTGCACAGAGCCTATTAAATCTATTTGTACTACTGTGCTGCTTTCAAAAGAAAAAAGACCAAATCGCCACAGAGTTTAGATTTTACTGATGTGCTGAACTGCAACAAGAAAACTATGACAAGACTGAAATGCTTAGCCCTTCTCTATTTTCTTTACTACCAAGACAAATCTGACCATTCAGTTATCTTTAAAACACATATTAGTCAAACCAAAATACAGAACTACTTTGAAGGGACGGTCCACCTCAATCCAGGGAATTGGATTGTGGAATGATTTGGAGAATGTAGTTAAAAATGCCAAGTAAGTCAATGTTTACATTTAAGAAAATGATCAAAACTGAATTGTTAAAGGGGACCACATATTCAAAATTGACTTTTTAATGTTTTTTTTACTCAACTTTGGGTATTTACTTCATAAAAAAACAGTCCTAAGGCCAAAAAAATGCACCCTGTGGTTAATTTACTCTAAGTAGATTTATTCATCTTTGATAGAAACACTTCGTTTTGCACTTGTTTATGTTTATTAAATTTGTTCATTTTTTTTACAAAAGAAACACAATACAAGACAATCCCATTAATGATACGTACACTGCTTCTTTACATCGAGAGGAACCAGTTGAGGTGGCTCGGGCATCTGGTTAGGATGCCTCCTGGACGCCTCCCTGGTGAGGTGTTCCGGGCATGTCCCACCGGGAGGAGACCCAGAGGAAGACCCAGGACACGCTGGAGGGACTATGTTTCTCGGCTGGCCTGGGAACGCCTTGGGATTCCCCCAGAGGAGCTGCTCCAAGTGGCTGGGGAGAGGGAAGTCTGGGCCTCCCTACTTAGGCTGCTACCCCCGCGACCCGACCCCGGATAAGCGGAAGAAGATGGATGGATGGATGGATGGATGGACAACACAATGTAAAAAAATGAAAGGTAGCAGAAAGAAGAGTAAATCTTATTATATCCGCCCCTTTTTTCAAACAATCAGATTAAACAATAATAATCTTTCACCAGCAGTACAAAATGACTAACTCTTTCTAATTTTCTAATACTAATACTAATACATAACTAATAATTGATACAATACACATTACGCTAATTCATATATATTTTTTAACACATTTGTTTTGATCATTTTCTTAAATGTAAACATTGACTTGGCATTTTTAACTACATTCTCCAAGCCATTCCATAATCTAATTCCCTGGATTGAGGTAGAACGTCCCTTCAAACTAGTTCTGAATTGTGGTTTTACAAACATCTCTGTCCCCTTAAGATTATAACAACTTTGTCTTTTAACAAAATTCATTTGGACATTTAAAGGTAATTCATTATTCTGAGCCCTATACATAATTGATAAAATATTATAATCAACCAAATCATGGAACTTCAATAATTTCAGTTGATAAAATAATGTACTGGATGGATGACAGTAATGTTTTCTAGTGATAATTCTTACAGCTCTTTTCTGTAATACAAAAATAGGCTTTGTGATTGTTTTACACGCTTTCCCCCAAACATCAATACAATAGATTAAGTGTGGAACAATGATTGTGTTATACAACAAATACAGAGCTTTATCATTCAATAGTCTCAAGTTATCATTTCACTGGTTAACTGGACATCATTAACCTCACGCAGACTCTTCCACTGGTACATTTTCATCTTCAAATCACTTCTTGGTCTGCTGCCCTCATACATCTCCTCCTACATGTCTTTGCGTGAGTGCAGCTACAGCGTGCGCTCTCAGGACATGATTACCTGCAGTGTTCCGTCAGTGAGGACTGAACTTGGAAAAAGGGCCTTCTCCTACTCTGCTCCTGCTTCATGGAATATCTTACAAAAAGATCTGAAGCTCTCGACCTTGACTTCTCTAAATGGTTTTCAGAATCTGTTGGAATCCTGGCAAAAACCAATGCAGATTTGTTCCTGTCTTTGATTTTATACGTCTACCTTATGTTTTGCTCGTTTTTTGATACTTTGTTTAAAAAAAAAATGTATTTCTTTCTTTTGTTTTTTCTCTTTTTTGTTTTCTATTGTTTATTGTTTGTTTATTGTTTATTGTTTAAGGAAATTCTATCATTGCTGTTTATCGTTCTTTAGTTTTAGCAGGTCGCTTTCGTATATGAGCCCATGAGGTTCAATAAGATTTACCTGACTAAATAAAGGTTGAATGAATGAATGAATTCAATAGGTCTCTGACCTTGTATAGTACTGCAATAGATTTAGCTATTTTTATTCTTATAGAATTTATGTGTTGTTTCCATCAGAGCCATATAAAGTGAGAGTTGCGACACTTCCATAGAGTTCCATTGTAAGAATGGAATGCGGAAGTCACGTGGGTCATGGAGGGGGCGATTTGTTCCATGGCTCTGGTTACAGTCTGACTCTGCCTGCAGTAGCGCTCCGTCGCCGCCAGAGGGCGCAGCTCCACAAGGTTTCCATAGCCATTGTTTGGAACGATTGACCACCTGTCGGTGAGATCAAAGCGTGTCGGAACTCTCTATATATATGGCTCTGGTTTCCATGTCAGTTTGTCATCAATAATAACACCCAAAAACTTCACCTCACTCACTCTACAAATCTCAACACCCACAATTTTGAGTAACATCAACAGTTTTCTTTTTATTACTGAATATCATGTAATTAGTTTTTTCTAGATTTAATGATAATTTATTGATTTTAAACCAAGTTTGTATTTTGATAAATTCTGTCTTTATCAATTCCAACATTTGTTCTATATCTTCACCTAAACAGAAAAATGTGGTATCATCAGCAAAAAGTATACATTTAAGGAGTCCTGACACATTTACCAAGTCATTCACATATAAAATAAATAGCTTTGGTCCAAGCACAGAGCCCTGGGGAACTCCACATGTGATATTACAGAGGTCAGATCTTACATCATTTATTTGTACAAATTGTTTCCTATCTTTCAAATAGCTAGATACCCACTGTAATACTGTAACACTGTACCACTGTAATACTGTAATGCTGTAACACTGTAATATGGATACCACTTCCTGCGGTTTGTGACGTCACAAACCGCAGCCACAACCCACCTCAACCCTGAGTCCAGCCCTCAACTAGCAACTCCTGGTGCGGCTCCACCCACTTCAGTATAAAAGAGTTGACGGTTGTTTTTCCTGATTTCATGTCAGCACAATGGCTAAAAATGTCACAGAGTCTAGCCAGCTAACTCTCTGACCCTCCTGGCCCAGATAATGGAGCGCGCACTAAGCAGATTTAAAATTGATAGTTTTCAAATGGGAGGCTTGAATGAACAGCAATGCAGCATTACTGTGTGTGTGTGTTGGTTTATGTGTCATTAGCAGGACAGACTACGTACCGCTAAACCTCATTGACAAACCCGTGTGTGTGTATGTGTGTGTGTGTGTGCCGGGCCCGGCGCGCGGCTGAGCGAGGGACACAGATAACAAGACCGCGCCGCTGTGAGTGTGTATGTGTGTGTGTGTATGTGTGTGTGTGTGTCCGCGAGTGACATCCGCTCCGCTACCTCCAGCTTGCGCACACAAGGAGAGGGAGGGAGACGTCAGGGAGGGAGTTGGACATTTATTACAGAGGAAAAATTTAAAATGACACGACAACTTGTACACATCTGATCTGTCCCACAATAAATACGTTGCGGTCCAGTTCAGCTCAGCGTGAGTTCAGACATCCTCGTCTGCCTTTGGAGGGCGGAGTTAATGTAAGCAGATCTTTGAAGGGCGTGCCACAAGATCTCATTATAATAAACCGGTCGTTCAAAACTAAAGTTAAAAATGGCAGAATTAAAAAGGGTATAATTGATTATCTAAGAATTATTTTGTGTATTAAATTGAATGAACACTGTCTGGATACCCCAAAGACATACCATAAAAATTTTAAAAACCTATCTGTGGTCTCCTTTAAAAAAATGAAGTAGCTTAATGTGTATTGTATTAGAGTTAGATCTGTTACTTGAAAATTAATATTGTTTGAACTAATTGTTTGAAAAAAGGGGCAGATATTGTAATGGTCTCGCTATGGTGTTGTGCACAAAAAACTAACCATCAGCCAAACTCCTTTCACACGAGTCAGGATTAATTAGTTCTTCCTTTATTTCCATGTAGAATGGAGTAAAACTGCCAAAACACAAACAACTCGTGATGAGCTCAGAGCAGCTAACAGAAGTGTTTTACATTTGGTTACATATTAGAAGTGTAACAACAATGCTACCTCAATAATAAGCTGCAATGACGTAACGGCCTAAGTAATCTTAACAGCCTGCTAGTTAACAATGACGCAGCAAATAATCAAATTGCCCGCAGGTATTTCCAAAACTAAGCATAAATTCAATAGACACGTTACTTATTTTCTCATATGTTAACATAAACGATAAACACTTGTCTTAGAGTATAAGCTGCTACTTACAGGCATTGCTTCGAAGAACTCGACCTGGAATGCGGCGATCATATTGTACACTTGTGTTCATCTGCTCTACAGCTAGCAAACAACCGTGCTGACTAAATAACATAAAAGTAAAGCAGTTCCCTAAAATTCCAACAGATGGCAGCAACGCGCCATGCAAAATAAAACACTCACAGTTTACAGGATACTCCCCGCCTGACATTTGTGATGTCACACTACATAAACATAACCTTTGAAAACATTTTTAACTACCAGATTCTGTGGGCAGGAGGAGTACAACCTCTGAAATAGGCCTCATGTAAGTCTTTGAACCACTCCGTGTTGTCACTCTCAGTTCCACTTTGCGAACCAAACCATTGGCACTCGGGTATGAGGCGACTGGCCATTCATTGCGCGGTGCTTGACTGTCCTTTACCAGCACAATGTCTCCCTTTTTAAGATTGTGATGTCGTTTTGATTGATTGATTGATTGATGTTTATTCATTCATTTTAAAAGAACAATACAAGACAGTTTCATCAGATACTGTACAAGAATACAAGTACGATAAAATGAAGGGAGCAGAAAGAAGATGAAATCTTATTATATCTGCCCCTTATTTCACAGTTTGTTCAACCAATGATAACCTTCAAGCAACATCACAGAATGAATAATTCTACTTATTTTTCTAACTGTAATACACAAACTACATCACAAAATGAATAATTCTACTTAATTTTTCTAACTGTAATACACAAACTACATCACCCATAATTCTACTTAATTTTTCTAACTGTGAAGGGAACATGAGGGAGACCATATATTGTGTCTTTAAACACATATAGTGCCACCCAGATGTAACTAAAGGATTTTAACAGGGGTCAGTATTAAGCTGACCTCTTTATCCTTAATTAATTTACTTATTCAGATTGAATAGTAATTTCACGGATTCTTTTCTTTTTCAGTTTACCCAATATTTCTGTGATCTTTATGATGGATAAATAAACAGAGCTATAGAGTGACAATGGACATTAACTTAGTTGGTATGCCAGGCGACACTACCATTTATTTAAAATAAATCACTAAATTAACACCATTACACTTGATTGATATGATTTCACTTTCTTTCAAGTTAATACGTCAGCACACTTAAATTCAACACAACAGACAATACTGGATGTTAAACATATTTAGTCTGTGGGCTCTTTAACTTAAAATAGTTTCCAGCTTAGATTGAGAGGGAAAAAGATAGGAGGAAGATGGAGAGATGGTTTAAAGGAAATTATCTTGAGCATGTTACCAAAGTGACACTTCTCCTCAGATTTCTGCTAAAATCCAGGTACGTTTGTAAACAGCTCTTTACCTTTCGACGACGAGTCTGATAAAGAGGTGACACCAGCCTGTAAGATGCACAGTCCTTCAGGCCCAGTTCTTCGAACTGGTCATTCGTTTACGTTTCCAACGTCTCCTGGGTTCTGCTTAGTCATCAGAAAATATGTCAGCTCCTGGCCTCTGACTTCAAGATAAACTTATTCCAGGAAGGAATAAACAAAGTCTTGAGCTTACGCTCGTTCGAAGTGGATTCATAACAGCATGTTATACAATCCTTAGCTGAATGACTGTCCTTGGCGGGTGACAGGCATTCATTCAGCTCTTTGGGACGTCTTCATGTCTTTGAAGCTCCCAGCAAACTCACAGGAACCTTCTGGTTCCTTCCAAACTCTTGCAGACTCCTCCGTTCCAGCCACAGCTTAGAACTTAAAGCAGGATCTGAGATGAGAGTAACTCGTCTCTTTCCCATTGGTTCAAAAGTAAAACAGTCGAGCTGTTCACTTGTTATCTCGACCCAAGGTTACAGCCAGCAGCAGAGAGAAATGTTTAGGAAAAAGACAGACTCATAGACTCCAAGAGGAAAAACACTTGGATTAGCGTCTTAACACTTCTAAAACAAAACCGTCGGGTCTATGTGACCCGAGATTTCACCTTTAACACAGCAGTGAACACCGTTTAACTCTTACAGAATAACACAGCTTAAAAGCACACATCATGAAAATGACAAAGTTATTCTTTTGATCACATCAGCCTAAAATCAAAGATAGAAATAGTCTCTTTTGGTGACTATGTTCTCAGATTACAGCTAATGGAATGATTTTGTGGTAAATGTCTTGCTTTACTGAGAGGTCAGTAAAGGTCATCACTGGACAGTTCAAAAACCTTAGTTTGACCCTGGGTAGGTCCACTACATCTCCCCCCTTTTGGAAGCCATCGCCAGTCCTTGGGGATGGGGTCCAACACGAAAGGAAACCTTGAACTGTCTTTGATCTTGAAGTAATCCAGCAAGTGGAAAAGAAAAATCAAAAATTATAATCCCATAAAGTTTTTGGAAATTCCATACTGTTCGGAGGTAATCCCATTGCGAAAAGCTTTTAATCCTTTGGAAAACAAAGTCTGTTAACTCTTGGAAAACAAAGTCTGTGATCCCTTGGAAAGCAAAGTCTTATAATCCACAGCGGTAATTCCACAGCAGTAATTCCACAACGATTAGTTTTGTTGATTGATCAGCAACAATTGTTTTCATAATCAGCATGTAGAGGGGATCCCTCGATTGACGCAGAGGAGGCGACCCTTGGATGAAGGTTGAAGACCAAGCGTTGGAGCTGCAGGTCCCCACATCGAAGGTTGTTGGCTGGTTGGTTTCCAGTCAGTGCCACTCTGGTTCTATGTGTCATGCAATTATGTGGTTTTTTAGGTGGGCTTATGATTGGGATTTTACATTAGGCCCTACCTATATGCACCTGGTATGTAAGCTATCATGGTTTAGATCAGCTACAATTACCAATTAAGGGGTGGATCAATTCTGTAAAATTAGATATAGGGATCTATACCTATAAAATTTTGGAGGGCTTCTGTAACGAAGGCCTCTAATTCCAAACTATTCCTCCATTCATTACTTAGTTTAGGTTAAACTAAAATAAAAATGAAATATAGTTTGATCTAAATGTCTGTTGTCTTTTAGACGAACGACGTAGGATTTGGTATTCCTAATAAATTTTGAAGTCTATGGCGAGACTCATCAAAATGAATAGACAATCTAGAATAGAAACGATCGAATCGGTTCAATTTAGAAATTGTGAGGTCAATGTAGTTTATGGTACCTTGAGTAGCTTTAAACTACATTGACTCTTCGACGATTGAGATTTAACAAAACGAACTGCATGTTGGCATAGTTAAATCCATATCATTCATTAACCAATGTTAATACAAAACCTTTTTGGCTGGGAGTGTTCAGAACCAAAACAATATCTCAACTAATGACAACAGTAATGACTAAACAACAAGGAAACAACGTTTCACTGCTTCGACACACTCTTGTCGTCAGATTCCAAAGTGCAACACACAAGAAAAACAGGTCTCAACTTTATGACCGAGGTCAAATTAAATCTCGTGGATTTAAACGGTTGTTAAGGTTAGTTTTTTGTTGTGGGTTTTAGGCTTAGCGTTTCTAAGTTCAAATTGGACAATGCGACTTATAGGGTGGGAAATATGGTAGTTTAAACCTGATTAGTTTA